>JAXGGA010001248.1:0-162087 GCA_038373865.1 Uloborus plumipes | reverse complement strand
CCCCATTTATTCTCACTTCAAAATTGAAGATTGGTGCTGGAGGAGGGGATGAAATGAACCATAAGTTTAAATTCAGATATTGAATGGAAGTACACTTTGTGAAGTTCGGATTGAAAACGAAACACTTCGTCTGAAAAACAATATATACCTAGGGGGAAAATAATCCTCAAATCAATCCCCAGGTGAGACGTCATGTTAGTATAGCGTTAATGGTATATTTGGGTGGGGGAAGGGTTGTACTTTGCCTTGTTATAAGGAAGCCCATTTACCAACTTTTAATAAGTTTACTGTTCATTTTGTATCAAAGAAGCTTTTTTTAGCATTTTAAACAGTTTGGGGGAAAAATGGTTGGGTCAGGAAGGAAGGGAGGGGGAGCTGACCAATGTACAAGTTAATGCTAGCTCACTTACCTAGAGTAAAAATAATAGTCAATTCAATCCCCAGGTTAGACGTCATAATAGTACAGCGTTAATGGTATATTTGGGTGGAGGAGGGGGGTACTTCGTCTAGTTATAAGGAAACTCATTTACCAACTTTAAATAAGTTTACTATTCATTTTGTATCAAAGAGTTTTTTTTTTTAAAACATTTTGAACAGTTTTGAATTAAAAAAGAGTGGTTGTGCGGGGCAGGAAGGGGGGAGGGGGTGAACCTGACAAATCTATAAGCTCATGCTAGCTCACTTTAAACATATTTATGTTTGTTTACTACTTTTTAGACCATCACAAGAAAGATAACTTAGTATTTAAATAAATAGAATCTAAAAAATATCATTTTTTTCCTATACAGTTTTATTCAAAAATTCAAAAAAATATGATCCCATTGAGATCTTAATCTAAAAATTTGTACAAGCATAGATAAAATACACAAGAATTGTTGAGAATTTTTTGAAAAAAATTCATTATATGTTTTTTGAGAAATTTAAATTTGAAATTTAAATTTCATTTTTTGAAAAAGAAAATTTTTATCAAATTAGTCATGTTGCATATCAGATTAAGCGGCAACTAACGTACTTTAAAATGCTTTTCACTACATTGTTCTATCTGTATTTGGTGCCGAGTTATGGTCCCTTTTATGTTCCCTTATCCATGAAAAAACGAGGGTTTCTTCAAAGTTCAAAGTCTCATAAATCAAAAAATAATAGAGATAAAAATCTAAAAATTGAGACTTTTGATTACCTCAAGGGGTACAATTGATGAGCCAAATTTGAAAGAAATACAAAAATGTAAGGTAAAAAACGTTGGATCACTTGCCATGGAATGACCCAATTACCTGTTTTAAAATAGGTATTGCTATTATTTGTAGCTCTATTATATCCCAACTTCCTAACTAGCTGAAATGGCATCTAAAGATGGTTATACAGTTGAAACCAAATTGAAAATAAATTCTCGAAAATACTCAGTATACGTCAAAACCATATTTTTTTATTTGTCCAGGCTACGTTTCTTTTTTTGTTTTTGTTACAGCTCTTTGTTCCATTCGGTTCCAACATGGTAAGCAATTTATGTACTTCTTGTCGTTCTAGTTGCTGTAAAACTGAAAAGTAATGTATCTTAAGTCTGATATAAAGTAATTTATCTTGTCATATCAAATTTATAATGTAAAAAAATATTTTGAAATGGATAATAGACCTAATCTAAAAAAAAAACTTACTTGTTCAGCTGCGCCCTCTTGCTCGATGTCATGAATGTCATCAAAAATTTCCAGACCTGTACCGAGGGGCTTCAATGTACCAAGATTTTTAAGAAGTGACATTCTGCTAAAGAGGCTTCTGATTCGTGAAAAATTTGAGTTTTTGATGACATCGACCAAGAGGGCACAGCTGAACAGATTTTTTTTTTTTTTTTAAATTATATTTATTGTCCATTTCAAAATATTCTTTTATGACAGGATATATTGCTTTATATCAGACTGAAGATTCATTGCTTTCCTGTTTTACAGCAACTAGAACGACAAGAAGTACATAAATTGCTTACCATGTTGGAACCGAACGGAATAAGAAGCTGTAACAAAAAAAAAAAAAAAAAAAAAAAAAACGTTGCCTGGACAAAAAAAAAAAAAAAAAATATGGTTTTTGACTTATACTGAGTATTTTCGAGAATTCATTTTCAATTTGGTTTCATTTGTATAACCATCTTAGATGCCATTTCAGCTAGTTAGGAAGTTGGAATATAATAGTGCTACAAATAATAGCAATACCTATTTTAAAACAGGTAATTGGCCTTTTTCTTAACACCGAAAAACACTCATTTTTCAAAGTTTAGAGCCGAATTATGCAAAAACTGAAAGAGTAGCCATAGGTTTGTTAACGGGTTGTGTTTTTGGGACAAGAAAGGCTTCTACTCCAACTAGTTTTGTATCTGGTCACTCATGCTGCAAGGAGATAATGACCCTCGAAGTCACGTGATTTTGCGATTTCTGCAACTTCAGAGTCAAATATTTCGATGTGCAAAATATCAACCACACATATCTTTATGTTTTTGGATACTACTCTTTTGTGGTTATTTACTGATATACGAGTATACACTACCGTGGTGCACCGTTTCCACAAGAAGATTTGATCGGTCAAAGTTGCATTAAAAAACTATTTTTCGTACAACTTTGAGTGACCTCTGACCTTAGCACCAAGAGTCGTCCACAAATATTTACGTACTTACAGTTAGTGGGGATATAGTAGAACACAAAATAATTGTCAGTTCCACGATTCACTCCTAAAGCAAAAAGTATTGGCTCATCTAAGTTGGCATGTTTTTATTGAAAAAAAGAGCAAAGTCCAACTTTGACCTCCCAAAACGGAAAGAAAAATTTTTTTTTGAAAAAATAAAAAAACACGTGTTTAATAATTTTAAATTAAGTTCATATTCTGAAATTTTCAGCAAAATCAAAAATGTTAAGTTTTTTGACTGCCTGATTCTTAAAAAAAACGGCTCTTTATTTCTTAAGGAGTGTGGTCTTGGACGGAGGTTATTTTTTTCAAATCATTTGAAACATGTTTGCAAATTTTAACTTGACTTATTTATGCTTTTAGACGTTGCTTTTTGGTTTTTACTCAATGAATAAGAATGTTTGTATAGAAAAGGGACATATTACTACGGTTTGGCAATTACTAACGTAACTACAATGATAAGGAGAAAACAAAAATTGTAGCATACCTAATTACAAACTGTTCCCTTTAAAACGATGCATCATAGATAATTGTTCCTCTCCGAACTCTAGTTCATGCGGGAAAAATCAATTATGTGAGCATTAAAAGAGAAAGATTAAAGAAGAAAATGAAGAAAAATACTTATTTTTTAAAGAAAATAAATTAAATTTTTGATATTTTACGGAAAATTCGGCGCATAAGTGAAATATTTATCTTTAGAGTGACGCATAAACGAATGATGCTATCTTTATTTTGCTATGGAATGTGTTGGGACCATTTAAAATCGTCGCATAAGTGAAAAAGAAGCATAAATGAGGCGGTGTATAAGTGAGAGTTCACTGTAGTTTCCTGCTCCAAGTCTGTACCTTTCTGAAAATTACCTGAAATCTTTTTTAGAATTCAAAAATCTTTCTATTAAAATCCCGTTATGTTTCTTGAACGAACTAGGAATCTTAAGAGAAAATTTAGATGCGTGTATAGTAATAGTTTGATACCTTCCTGATTTAACAGGAAACTTTTTTAAGCAACCTGACGGAAGCTGATTTTTTTTTTTGCACTGGTATCTAAAAATATTTTCCCCAACTTGTAGCGGTCGCGTTTTCGCAAGGATACTTGTTAACTACAGGAAGCTGGTGAAAAAAGGGGAAATCCCGGAAGTTTAACTGGAAGTTTTGGAATTTTTTGACCAGTGTGTTTTTGATTTTTCATTAAAAATACAAAAAAAAAAAAAAAAAAAAAAAAAAAAAACAGAATTATGTAAGCAACCAATCAGTATATACCTGTCTTCAAATATCTTTCATCTTTAGTGTAAGCTGCATAAAATAAAAAAAAAATATGCATAACATTTAATCTAATGAATTCATCGCAAAAATTCTTATGATGAAACCGTAACTTAGAGTTTTGTTATCTAATAAATAATGGGAGAATATTTGAATGATATTTCACTCTTACTAAGTTAATATAAAGTTAAATACGATTTTGCAGACGCATAAACTTTTTTAGAAATCTGGATATTCAATAGTAAAAATGTATGTTTTTCTGAAGCTCAAAAAGTGGAAATAGTTTCTGGTGACAAATGTTTTTAAGCAAAATATTTATCACGTAATAAAATGACGGGGGAAAAGAAATCATACGTGGTTTGATTGTTAAAGTGACATTTTTAACTACAATAAAGATAATTTTAGCTTTTTATAACAACTGATCTTTTTCCTTAGAAAAATAGAGAAACTTTTTTTTCTGTGAAAAAAGATACCATGTTCATTTTTGTTTTCCCATTACTGTACTAGAATTGTTTTTCTGAATCTGACATTCATTTAATTTTTATTTGAAATCTTCAAGAGATTTGTTTCATTTTAAGACTTTTGTACGAATTAATCTTTTTTTGAGCTCCAGTTTCTTTTTGTAAACGCAGAAATGTTTTTATTGTGAATAAGTTTGAGGCATATATCAAATTTCTGTCAAAAGCTCATTAAAAATCTTTTGACTATATTTATAAGCCGTAGCTGTCGTTTTTTTCTTTGTTGCTAAAGGCGTGAAACTCTACTTATCACCACTAATGCCATTTTAATCAGACAAAATAATACTTATTTTCATCGTCTTGCTAACTATTGGGCATGTAAACCGGAAATATAATTTTGCTAGAACGAAGTACGAACTTTGAATGAAATAATAATTACGTTAGATTAGCTGCAATATTATTTCTTAAACTTTGGTTAACTGAATAGTACATTAAAATTTCTCTTATGTTCTAGCATTTTCGCTAAAACCTTGTTAAAATCAGAGCAGATCAGTGATAAAAAAGAGGAGTAATTCTGGATCGCAGTACCGTGAATAACTGTTTACTTTAAGGACGAGAGGAAAGAGTAGGGGGGGGGGGAGCAAGCGTACTGGACTTGGCATTGGACTGTTCTGGGTCTTTCACCACAAAACCCAGCAAGTATATGCTAGGTTTTTTCTCTATACATGTATACGAAAGTCATGTGATCTGTCTTTAACAGTTAATTTCGGTGCAGGGTGCGAAAACCATTGGTTTCCTCATAAATCTTTATCCAAATTGTCGAGGTCAAGAAAGATTGCTGTTACAATTTGTTGACCGAAGGTTGAACTGCTGCTTTCGAATTTTCTAAACTGTCGTTACTATTCGACTTTGTTTCTCTTAGCAAGAGAAATGAAGAAGGGATGAAAAATACCGGATAATATTTGTGTTGAGAAAATCTAGAAAAGGTGATATTCAGAATACACATTTAAAATACTTAAAATAGCAAAAGAACGCCTGTAGAATTTAAATGCAAATTCAAACAGTAAATAATGCTAAATTTACAGCAATCAAGGTCAAACGCATTTGCTCTATTTATTGAACCAGTGCAAACCATTTAATGATGTTTTAAACCGATTTAGTTGAATCTAAAACTGGATGCAGATAACAAAGAAAGATATTATTTAATGCTTAATTAAATTGCATAAATATTTTAAAACTCACTTTAACACGATCACTAGACTTTGTCTCGCCAAGCTCATTAGTTCACATAGAATTCCAGTTTAAATATTTTCATAATTGTCGCAAACAATTCAAAATTCTATTGTTTAGAATAAACTAAACTATTCGTCAACATTAGTTATCTTTCGAAAATGTTTTCGAAATTAAACTCCCAGTGAGAATGAAAAAATAAACAAACTTTACTCCCTAACTATACTTTGATTAAATTTATATCATATTTTGTCGGCGCAAAAGACCTAGACAAACCTATAGGAAAATGACGCTTTGTTATGTGTTTGCTAAAGAAAACTCGATAATTTTTGAGATGTTTGTATGAGTTTATAACGATACCACCCAAGTTTGAGTTTAAAGAAAAAAAGAAATGCCTTGTTTGATTTTCATTATGGCTCGAAGTGAAAAGGGCCTCTTCCAGCTTTAATCATTCGGAATTTTTTAGCTAATCTACAGGGACATCATTTCGAAATTTTCTAGAGGGGGGGGGGCAAAGGGTGCATACACAATGTAAACGTTAACAAAAAGGGGCAAAAACCACCCCCACTTATATGCCAATGCATTGATTTCCCAAAGTCGGGGGGGGGGGGCAGTTGACCCCCCTGCCACCTAAATGACGGGCCTTCTAATCTACCATTATTACTTAAAACGAAAATATTTCTTCGAAATCACGGTTTTTTAAAAGAGTGGTTGATAATTTTAAATTTAATTTTCCAGAAATGGGATAGCTTTTTCTAGTTGAATAAATAAATTAATATTTAAAGTATATACAGGGTGTTTTTAGAACTCTTATGGAAAACCTTTAGGGGGATATTACACATCAAGACAAACAATTTTAAACAGTAAATTAAAGGTTCCTAAACGATTTCCGAAGGTGACAGGCGCCATTACAGTTTAGGGTCCAAAACTTATAGTGATCAAAAATGGAAAAATTGGTCAATTCTTTTGCAGTTTCACTGAAGTTGTTTCTAACGTGAGTCTGAAATTAAATGATAAAAATAAGGTTGAAATATTGCCGGTAGAGGGCGCTTTAGACTTTGGAGCGAAAAACAACTACTTTTTTTCGTTTTTTTACGGCTAATTTTCATATTTCTAAGATTTTAATTCGTGGAGATATTTTTTAAAATGTAACCCCCCTCCCTCGGTTCTTCATTTTTTCCGCTTCTCTTTTCGACTTTTCCACTTTCAGTCTTTCCTTTTCAAATCAACAGTCTTTCACTCGTTTGGAGCAATGCGGGAGTTGACAGAATGCCTGTCATGAACGGAAGTGCGTTTTTTGAAACGAGAATTGTCCCATTTTTTCCGCTGCATGAAAGCGCGTTGACCTTGGAAAAGTTCTAGCAAAAATTGGTAATGTTAGAAGTACGCCTCGTCGAAAATTAATGTACTACCGTAAAATGGGGTGTATAGGAACGCGGGGTCAATCGGAACAAAACTTCCCAACCGTACAAAGAAATTTTTCATAAATATACTATTGGGTATTTTTCGCCATGAATTTTTTTTTTTAGAAAGGTAAGATCATAGGAAGTAGGAAAAAAATACTTTTGTCAATCTGGCAACGCTACTGGCTTCTAAAGAGGGCTGCACGTTGAATGCTAGAAAACATCACATTTTCATAGACTGCAAAACTTCATATGCAAGAACAAACATTCTTATATTTAAAAACTATGAGTGGTATGTTTCAATTATACATGTATCTGAACAACAGAGTACCACATTAGAATTTACATTTTTTATAAATTGTGTCATAAAAGTGAAGAATTCTGAAAAATGCCATGGGAAAAAAATTTGCGGGGTGAATTGGAACACTTAGTTCTGTTGTTCCAATTCAAACTTATTTGAAGGAAATTGTTTGAAAAATCAAGATTCTAACCCCAATTCTTCTAATCAAGACAGGGACAAGGATTTATTACTGTTTATCCCATCTCGTGAGCAACTAGATCTTAGAATGACAAAAGTTACAGATTTCAAAAGATTTTTTCTCCAGGAGACTTTTTTTTACTTAAAATAAAAGGGAGAAAGTCATATAGACTTTATGTAGTAAACGTCCAGCACACAGACAGTAATGAATAAGCGAAAAAATCTTTCAGGACAATCCCCGAAACCCAGAAATTTCAAAAAACTAAAGAAAAGGCAGAGTTCATCCCAGGAGATGTTATGAAAAAACTTAAGTCAAGTCACAATTGTTAGTTTTAAGGACAAGTACATATTTGTGGACGACATGAGTGACTTCCATTCATGTTAAATCTTTGCATTTCAATTCAAAAGCTTTTCTTAAAATTACTTTTCATTTTTCATAAGTTCAAAATTATTTTGAATTTTCACAAATTATAAACGTTTACTGGTACTGAAATTATACATTTATTTGACAGTAATTATCTGTTCTTATTCTCCCCCATCAATATTACTCATGTTCGTGAAACCTATTACAGATTAAATTGAAAAAATAAAAATTTTAACAAGTGTTCCGATTGACCCCTATCAGCGGGGTGATTCGAAACACCCATAATTTGCTATATATTTTAATAATAATTGCTCAAAATCTTTTGTCTTTGAATGGTATATCAAAAGTAAAGCAAGACCGAAGTTTTTACCCAAAAAATCAAATTAAAAAAAAATCTTTTAACTGCTTTTTTTACAATCAAAGCTGAAAAGTGTTCCGATTAACCCCATTTTACGGTACTCACTAATTAATGTAACGCCGCCCGCGTGAGCGAGAAGGAAGAGAAACCACCAAAGTATTCCGTTAAAATCGGTGTACACCAATAGCTTCGGAGGCTGGTAGCAGTACTCAATCACATAAAAGAATAAGAAATATGAAAAAGTAAATACAATTTATTCAAAAATATAACTTTTAGAAAAGCGGAGGTAGTCACTCGACTGCAATATTTGATTGCGAAAACGTTAGAGGGGGTTAGTAGAGTCTAAAAAGTATTCATTACATTCTGTTCAGATTTTGTTCATAAATGATCTATTGTAATACCTTGTAGTTAGCCTTTTTAATCATAAAACTATGCGAAAACATTTGCTTAATTAAAGCATTGAATTCATTAAGTATTCATGAATTAAGCGCTTCAAAATATAGCAATTAAACTCTTCCTAATAACGAATTAATTATTTTTAAAACTTACGGTGATACGAGATAGTATCTGTTTAGATGCTCAGAACGAAATTAATTAAATCCATTTCATATTATAAAGAGCATCATGGTATGTAATGAAATGGCTATTTGCCCCAAATAGAGTAATCATGAACAAATTAGTTTTCGATTGCAGTTGATTGTTGAGGCAGTTTAATTAAAGACAAAAACTTTATGTCTGGAAATTTGTCGTAATGTTGAATTAATAGTTATATTATCAATTGAACTCCATTAAAATTAATTACAAAGTGCGTATGTATCTTAATGTACGTATCAGTGCATTAGTAGATACTGCGATGATTTCAATTTTACCTGTTTAACCTAATTAAATTGAAACTTTGTAATATTGAATATCATAATTAATACTCTAGTATTCATGAATTTGAAGCTTCATTATATTTAAAGGACATATTCCTTAGTTCGTAATCTAGTTTTTTAAGAACATTGTGTTTAGTATTTTGAATGGTAAACATTTTTAATATTGTTGTATTTTTTAAGTAAAGAAAAGTAATAAAAAATATATTGCTAAGGCACGTTTTAAATTAATCCAACTCTTACAACATTAAAAAAAAGAGTAACTTTACTCCGTAAAGCGGTTGCAGAATTTTGAATCCAAAGCTGCCTCTAATCCAATGGAATAACTTAACTGAAATAACCTCAGAGCAAATATTAGTAAATGGAGGGAGAAAGTCCAATCATTTGCGTAGAAAAGGTTGAAACAAAGATCCAAAGTCACATGGTTCAACATTGGCGAATAAGATACAAATTTTGCTTAAAACAAGTGAAAGAAACTCGATTTCCCCCAATAATCAGGCCCGTTATTTCGCATTTCTCAAGGGAGGGAGGGGGGGGCAAAGGATGTATACACAATATAAAATTTACCAAAAAAATTGCAAAAACGACGCTCACTTATAAAACCGTGCAAGAAAACCATTGGCGTACAATGGATAGTACGCGTGTATCAATCCCAGTACAGAAAAAAAGACCTAAAAATATCGGAATTAATCTTTAATTCTTTGAAAATGTGGAAAAACAAAAAAAAGGTGGTTTTAGGCAACATCCCAGGTAGCACAAATAACCTTTAAACGTTTTATAAACGTTTTTAAGCGGTTGTTACAACGTTAAAAACCATTTTACAACCTTTAAAAGACGAAGTGTGCTACTTGGGATTTTGGTTACATGTAAAAGATGAAAAAAAGGTACTGTTTAGACATGTTGCATGTGTTTTAATAAGGCGTGTGGTCTCCTTGAACAGCTAAAACTGCTGCACACCTGTTTGGCATGGATGCGAAAAGCTTATGGGTCTGAATTTGGGAAGTACTGTTCCACTCCGCAAGAAGTGAAATCTCCAAGTCTCGGACAGTAACAGGCGACCTTTGTCACTCAGCAATGCATTGTCCGAGCATGTCCCATATCATGATTGATTGGATTCAGGTCAGTAGAGCACGCTGGCTATGCCATATGCTGTATTTTTTCAGCTTCAAGCATGTTCATTGTTCACCACCAGACGAGCTCTCTGCGGTTGAGCAATATCGTTTTGAAAAACAAAGGAATATCCAATAGCTCCAGCGTGAGGGATGACATGGGGTCTCAGTATCTCGTCTGCATACCTTTGGCCCGTCAAAGTGCCATTCCCAATGACATGCAGGTCAGTATGTCCACCTATGCTGATTCCACCGCATACCATCCAACCAGCTCATCTGTTTTGTGACCTTTCACGAACGAATGCGGGGTTATTTCGAGTGCCCCTGTCCCTCCATACCAGAACAAGTCCGTTGTCACTCTCCAGACTGAATTGCAACCCCTTTGTAAACAGCACTTGGCTCCAACCATTTTGCTCCCAATTTCGATGTTCAGCAGTCCGTCTTCTTCGGGCCACACAGTGGCGTGAGGTCAACAAAAGGCAGACCATTTTGGCCTACGTGCATAGAGCCCTCCCTCATGAAGCCCCTTACTTATTGGACAACCTTCGTCCTATTGCCAAGAGCAACTGCCTTTGCAGATGCTTAACATTCTCTATTCTGTTTCGAGGAGCTGTTAACCGTATATACCGGTCATCAGTTGCTGTAGTGGCGCGTGGCTGACCTTGCCCTAATCGATGTCTAACATTTACTGTTTCTTGGAATCGATTACACAGCATTGCAACACTTCTGACGACTCCAACATCATCCGCGACACTACGTTGTGTTTACCCGGATTCCGGCCTGCCTATATCACGCCATGGCATGGATTCCGGTAAATCACGTTGTTGAGACATTCTCAAGTAACCTTGTCTTCAACAAAAAAATGTAAAAAAACTACTGCGCAATCGAATTTCACACTTGCGGCAATAAAACGGACGCTTCTGCAACATCCCGATTTCCGCACTTATCTCCTTTTTCTTGTTTTTGACCTCATTAACTATGTTACTTATTGGTATACATCTTTACATAATTTTGTTAAAACCATGTGCTCCCCTAATTGTTTTGAGCAGTGTACATTGATTTCTCAAAGTCAAGGTAGGGGGCAATTGAACGCCCTAACCCCCTTAAATGACAGGAAAATCAGCACTTTACTTTAAAATATGTCACATGACTTGAGATCTGTGTTTCAAGAATTGAAGACTACACTCCCTCCACCCGTATTCCTTTTCAATGGATATAAATTGTGTAACTTTTTGAACGATGCGTAACGTTGCACCAGTTTTATCAGTTAAGTTACTCCATCGCATTGCAGGTGGTTATGCTGCCACCGCTTTTAGGGAGCCAAATAAAATTTTTTTTTTCCAGTGAAATGACTTGAAGTTATTAATTAAAGGAGATAGTGAAATTAAATTAAAGGAGAAGGGCAGTCCAGCTTTGAATAGATAATTGTGTAAATAATTAGGAAATTAATGACATTGAACTAATTAATTTTTTTTTCAACTTTCATTATGCGGTAAATTTATAATTATATTAAAAGTTGTTGTAAATTTGTTAGAAATGTTTAGGTTATGAGGGGAGATGAAAAAATTTTGCACTAAAGATTTTTTTTTGTTAACTTCAAATAATTATTTCTTAAATTTATTTTGTAATAATTATTCTTTTAATTGTGATCTTACAAGCTTTTTTGACACAAATATTCATACATTGGATGTTATCATGTGTTTTTCTTTTTGTTAACTTCTAATAATTATTTCTTAAATTTATTTTGTGATAATTCTTCTTTTAATTGTGATTTTTCAAACTTTTTTGACACAAATATTCATACACTGGATGTTATCATGTGTAATCTTTGTTACACTTATGTTGTTCTAGTTAGAATTTTTAAGATTGCAGAACAATATTAAACAGTGTTACAGTTATTCAGATTTTATAATTTTCTTATAATACTTGCCTTTCTTAAAATTGTGTACTGTAGATTGAGGAAGACGCTGTAGTTTTCATCGTTAATTTATTTACAATAGCATATTTCTTTTTATTTTTGAAAATCTAATTTATCCACAAAATATGGAGTTTTGTGATTGGTTAAAAATTTTTTTTTTCACTTTGAAGAACATATTTTTACCGACGAAAATTAATGATTATAAAACCCTTCCATTTCGGCATCTTCCGCATACCGATGGGGAAGATGCCGTTATCGCAATTTCCGTAAGGGAAAGATGCCCTATATGAGTTATTTGCTCCAAATACTGCATGGAATGTATTTCATCGAATTACATTTTTTCCAACGTTTCGGTGTCATTGTCTAGGTCTATGTTCCGAGTAGTATCAATGCTTTCTCTAGGGCGTGTCAAAAGGCTACAGCATCTTCCATAAAATAAAATACGGCATCTTAGCCAAAGGCTATTTTACACTATAACTCGGGTACTAACTCGGGGCGGTAAAAATGACAAAACACTAATGTATACTCTCCATTATTTTAATATGAAAACCAACTAATGTATACTCTCAATATGCATGGTCCTTCATTCTAACTGACTGGCTAGCTGTTTTTGTGGATTCTTGTGGGTGAAACACATGATACGGCATCTTCCCCAATGCGTCTTCCTACAAACTACCTCATGTTCCTTTAAAATTATAAAATCCATCAATTCAAAAATTAACCTAAAATGAATGATGAATAATCTGGAGAATGTCTGGGTAGAAAATTAACCATTGTATAAAATGCCGGATTTTTTATACATTATCGCTAAAACATCGATACTATTTAAATTTTGTCAAATGCATATTTTACGAATTTTTAACAGTCTTCATATTAACACTTTTTCTGATTGATTCTGAAATTATAATTATCATGCACATAAACTTCTCCAATGAAAATGATTTTTTTACTTTACTTTAGGATTAAAATTAGGGACAATAAGTCTTACCGATATTAATAAAGTACATTCCAGTAACATGATAAGCTTTGATCTGGATACTTCTAGCTTATTATAAAAATGTGGCATAAATATTAGTATTAAAGTTAATGGTGGTATTAATGTTACTTTGAAAAGCATTAGGAAGAAACAAAATAAGCATACAATGTATCAAGTCTATGAGAAAAAGAAGTTCCACATGTTTTCTGTCTGAGAGTCTTGGGCTAATATGAGTATTCGTTTTGTCGAAAATAAAAAAAAAAATTATCTAGAATCTTTTTTGCTTTATAAATTGTTTTTTACTTTATTTTTCACTTATAAATTTTAAATGTAATTTATAGTTATTTTTAGTCCTCAAATAAATTAAGTAAATTAACTCTTTTACTTTCACTTTTCCCTCCGTTTTATTTAAAATGACAAATTCAATGCTCATGTTAACCAAGCCCCCAAAATAAAAGCCTTTCACACTCAGTGGTTTTTTTTAAAACTCTATCTTATTTTGCTGTCTGAAGTGATCAACTGGCAGTTCCCTTGCGACCCTTTTTCATCATATTAAGTCTGTATTTTTGCAGAAAGTCATACTCTAAAACGCAGAGCACGAACGTTAAACTGATTTTGGAACCGTCATCCTGCTACTTTTTCTAAAATGGAGACTCTTGGGAATCATCTGAGTATGGGCGTTTTGCTTCTTTTGGTTTTTGGTAGTATTATATTTTACCCAGACTTTGAAGTTTTTATCCTTAAAGTTAATGAAGACTGGAATCTTACTACTATTGTCTGAGCCAAGTATAGAAGGAGCACGCCTTGGGCTTAATGTCTATAGAACTATTGAAACAAATAAGAAAACGTAGCTTCTACTTTTAAAACACTAAATATAGTCAAGTCCGCTTTTTAGAATATCGGTTAAAAGAATATCCCTTTTAATATAATGCATTTCAATGTATCAAACCGTTATGGGTCATTTTCAAAATTTGCTTACATTTGCTGTCCGGAGGTTAAAAAGACGATTTTGAAGCATAACTTATATTTTAAATTCAATGCGAATAATTATTTTCTGCAAGAAATACCCCCTAAAAAATTCTATCACTCAACAAATTATTGAAAATTATTTATTTATTTTTATATAAGTCTTTAAAAATGAGAATCAAGGCAAAAACGCTTGTCCATTTCCAATTTTCGCAAGTTTAACTATTTTTTTCCTATACTTAATGGTCAAAAAAAGTAAATGCGACACATTATTTTTATATATTGACTATTAGTATATGGTATTCATGATAAATATTGACAATAGTAATTTTATTTCAATAAGAAATGTATGAATATATTTTGTCCGGAAGTTCTTGTCAAGTCCGTTACCCTAAGATTATTTTAGCTAAAAAAGGTATTTATTGAAGTCAAAAGATGGTAACACGTATTCAGTTAACTTAACAAATTAGTGACGTAACTATTTTGTACCATTTTGTTTCAATGAGTCGAGAAGTATTGCTGTGGCGTTTCGCACAAAATTTTTTCCAGGTGCGTATTTTTATTCTTTGTCAAGTCCGTTACCAAAGATTTTAGTATTTATTTTTACTTTTTCTAAACTTTTACCCCTAAATATTGTTTATTATACAACTCTAAGAAAATGCATATTGTAGTTCAATTTTTAAATTCGACAACCTAGCCATAATTTGACATTTTGGTTGAAATGTCAAGTCCGTTACTGGTCAAATCCGTTACCAAATGTCAAATTCGTTACCAGAGAGTTTTTGATCAATATTTCAATCATCACAAACATCGTTTTAAGCTTCAGGGCGCAAATAATTTCAAATGAAGTTGGTTCTAGGCTCTATGATATAGTTTAAAAGTGAGATTTCATATTGATTTTGTATGGTAATGGACGACAATTTTCCTTGCAACTTACAGTTTTACAACAGCATTTGAATACTTAATTATTCATCAAAGTGTACAACCAGTTACATTTTTACACACCTACAATATGTGACTAAACGTCTGTTAGTATTTCTAAAAGAAAATAGCAAGTTTAAAAAATTACTTAAAAATTTTGAAATGTAAGCATATGGTGAAAATGACCCTTATAATGCATTGTTATTATCCCGCATAACGGAATATCCCGCTTATTACAGTGTTTTTTCGTGGCAAAATGATTTGTTCACTAAGCGCTACTCAACTGTATTAAGAACGATGTAGTATTTAAAAACTATTATATCAGAAAACTAAGACACTACGATATACTCATGTAAAAATAACTCCTTCAGTTTCTGTAATGTTTAGAAATCGTAATATGGCTTTTTGTACCAAATTTGCAAAATAAAAAGATTAATTGATTAATGTGTATTAGTGTCCATGGTCATCATTCATTTTACAAAGATACCCCTGTCTGCATCATTTTGACCTGAAGATTATTCTTTGCGGATGTTTCGATATCATCAAATTAGCACTCTTTTATCTTTAAGTTTTTAATTTTTCATTGTCTCGATATTTGTATCGTGCTTCAGGGTTGATTATTTCACATCTTCAATTCTAAATATGTATTTAGTACCACTTGTTCATTTATTGCAGTTTAGTAATCTTCACGTTCTCTGTAATATTCATTAAGATACTTTTCCTTTCAAAATGTTTGTTTCATTGCAAGTCCATTAAGCGTTTTATTTCTGAGGAAAGTTTCCTCCTTCCCATAATATTAGTATTGTGGCTTTTTTGGGTGTGGAAAACCACTAAGTCTGAAGAGTACCCATATAGACTGTTCTCACGTAAGATGTCACTCACTACTATTGATCTACCACAGTAAAAGAAATACGTTGACTTCTGTATTCAAGCTGTCGTACTTTTTTTTTTATTCAAGTCTATTATCCCAGCTTGCATGAAAAACTTGACTATTAGCTCCATTCTAATTGTCTTATTCATTTCGTAATTTGTGGTAGGATTTATGCCATAAATATAAAGTCCTTTACTTTTCAGGTAATGTTCGTTTAAGATTCCGCTAAGAATCTCCACCTTACGACGATTAGCGACGTAAGTTTGAGGTCTAACTTGCGCACTGACAGATTGCTTCCATGAAAGATGCTATCCACTTCTATGAGTCTGTGTTACGTGGAAAAAACATTAGTTCATGTTGTATTTAATATAGTGTCTTATCTGACTGATGTTAAAAAAGAGGCTTGAATGCTTTTAAGTTAAAATAAACGCATATAGTAGGGCTCTGATAAGTTTACTTGAGATCGGTTGAAGATTAAACGATTTCAGTTGTTAATATAGGATGAAAAGAGTTGCAAATTTTCGAACTATAGCATGGCGTCATCGATAATAATTACTGACATTGTGCAACTTAAAAGTTTCTTATCTTTCAAGAGAAGCACAAATGAGTGCATCCAGGGTTAAGCACCTTTTTACAAGGGTCACGCTATAAACTGCTTTAAATTTGCTCGGCTTTGCTTTGTTTACACCCTTGTAAAATTGCTTCTACTTTTGTTCATTCATTGACAAGTTATAAATGTTCATAGACATCTTTTTTTTTGCTGAATATCTGATCCTTATGAATTTTTATTGCAGAAAGTCATTATTTTTTTTGTAAAAATCAGAATATTAATTTAAAATTGTCTCCACTCCGAATCCTCAAAAAAAAAAAAAAAAAAAAAAAAAAAAAAGGTATTTGTTCTTACCCAATGCGTTGGAACGTGAAGTATATGATTAATTTTTTGTATTTTTAAATTCTCTTTATGAGATTGGTTTTTATTAGATGAAATAAGAAACACAAATTTGGAAAAATTGGCATTTTAAAGTCATTTTGATACAAATGAGTGAACAACAAACATTAAAAAAATATTCGTTAAGTGAATAGCCAAACAGCAGTAAATGGAAAAACCCAAGCTGAAGGGGAATATTGTAAGTAAAATTAATTTTAGAAATGACTTACGCAGTTTTCAAAAAATATATAAAAGAAAACAAGTCAAATTTGCATAATGAATGACAATGAATTCTAGTTTCTGAAAGTTAATTAAAAGAATGAAACTCATTTTGCCGGAGAATTTATTTCTGCTGTCTTTTTTCTTTTAAACACTCACGCGTTTCTTTATTTAATTTTTTCCTTCGGAATTGATTATAGATTTTCTCATTTCTTTTCTTCGAAATGAGTTCAACAGTTAAAAAGCAATGCATATTTTTTTAACGAAAATAATTGATTCTATTGTTTTGGAGATTATTACTTTTTATTTGTGTACTATCGTTATTGGACATTTTCAACTGATTACTTTTTTACACACCCACAAAAATGTATATATATATATATATATACATACATACATCTTAATATATAAAAATTACGTGTCCCTGTGTTTGTGGCCAATGGACTTCTCAGCTACTGAACCGATTTTAACCAAATTTTACACGCAGTTTCAGTTTGGTCCAACTTAAATGATAGGATAGTTTTTATCTCAATTTAGGACCGCAATATATTTTTTATTGCAAATTATGTATTTAGCTACCAGCTTTTCTGTGTTCTTTGCTAAGCCTTTTTACTAAGCCTTTTTTGTGACCTGCATGGCTTAGCGACATAAGCACACGTTCTGGCAGCTTCTGGAGCGCAGTAAACAGGTAATAATCTTTCTCATCTTAATATATAAAAATTACGTGTCCCTGTGTTTGTGGCCAATGGATTCATCAGCTACTGAACCGATTTTAACACAAATTTGACACGCAGTTTCAGTTTGGTCCAACTTAAATGATAGGATAGTTTTTATCTCAATTTAGGACCGCAATATGATTTTTACTGCAAATTAGGTATTTAGCTACCAGCTTTTCTGTATTCTTGGCTAAGCCTTTTTACTAAGCCTTTTTTGACGCCTCCATGGTTGAGCGACATAAAGCACACGTTCTGGCAGCTTCTGGAGAGCAGTAAACAAGTAATAATCTTTCTTATTCTGTCTTATCTTAATATATAAAAATTACGTGTCCCTGTGTTTGTGGCCAATGGACTCCTTAATTACTGAACCGATTGTAACCAAATTTTGCACGCAGTTTCAGTTTGGTCCAACTTAAATGATAGGATAGTTTATATCTCAATTTAGGACCGCAATGTATTTTTAATTGCAAATTATGTATTTAGCTACCAGCTTTTCTGTGTTCTTGGCTAAACCTTTTTACTAAGCCTTTTTACTAAGCCTTTTTTGACACCTCCATGGCTGAGCGACATAAAGCACACGTTCTGACAGCTTCCGGAGCGCAGTAAACAGGTAATATCCCTATATATAAAAATTACGTGTCCCTGTGTTTGTGGCCAATGGATTCCTCAGCTACTGAACCGATTTTAACCAAATTTTAAACGCAGTTTCAGTTTGGTCCAACTAAAATGATAGGATAGTTTTTATCTCAATTTAGGACCGCAATATAATTTTTACTGCAAATTAGGTATTTAGCTACCAGCTTTTCTGTGTTCTTGGCTAAGCCTTTTTACTAAGCCTTTTTTGACACCTCCATGGCTGAGCGACATAAAGCACACGTTCTGACAGCTTCCCGAGCGCAGTAAACAGGTAATATCTTAATATATAAAAATTACGTGTCCCTGTGTTTGTGGCCAATGGAATCCTCAATTACTGAACCGATTGTAACCAAATTTTGCACGCAGTTTCAGTTTGGTCCAACTTAAATGATAGGATAGTTTATATCTCAATTTAGGACCGCAATGTATTTTTAATTGCAAATTATGTATTTAGCTACCAGCTTTTCTGTGTTCTTGGCTAAGCCTTTTTACTAAGCCTTTTTTGACACCTCCATGGCTGAGCGACATAAAGCACACGTTCTGGCAGCTTCTGGAAAGCAGTAAACAAGTAATAATCTTTCTTATTCTGTCTTATAATATATAAAAATTACGCGTCCCTGTGTTTGTGTCCAATTGGTGTCCTCAGCTACTGGACCGATTTTAACCAAATTTTGCACGCAGTTTCAGTTTGGTCCAACTTAAATGATAGAATAGTTTTTATCTCAATTTAGGACCGCAATATATTTTTTATTGCAAATTATCTATTTAGCTACCAGCTTTTTTGTATTCTTGGCTAAAATTCTTCAGACATACCCGGAATGCCACCACATAATCTGCGGTTAAAAATTGGTTCACCCATAGTTCTTCTACGTAATTTAAATCCACCGAGATTATGCAATGGTACGCGTTTAGTATTCAAAAAATCACCGAGAACATTATTGAGGCAATCATTTTGACTAGCAAGTTTAAAGATGAAGTAGTTCTGTTGCCACGTATCCCAATGACACCGTCAGAATCTTCAATACCCTTCAAAAGGCTACAGTTTCCCATTCGTTTAGCTTTCGCCATGTCCATTAATAAGTCCCAAGGACAAACAATGTCAATTTGCGGTTTGGATTTAGAAAATCCATGTTTTTCCCATGGGCAACTATAGGTCGCTTGCTCCCGTGTGGGAAAATCGTTCAATCTATTTTTGTTTACAATAGACAGATTAACAAAGAATATTGTGCTCCGATTAGTGTTGAGTTAAACTGAAATTAAAAATGCTTATAATTCAAAAAATAACAAATAATATTGGTTAATTATCTACCCTACCTACATTATTAAAAAATAAAATGCAACATTAAAAAATAAAATGTTACAATAGCAATTAGCAAATTTTTAATTAACTTAATTGCTATAAGCTTGAATATAATATTTCTAAGTACTAAAATGCTACATTTTTTGTTGATTTTTTGTTTCTAGCAAACTTAGGAAATTTTTGTTCGATTTTTTTCATATTTTGACCTCAAATTCATATTTATATAAAGTTGATCTCTATAACGGTGATAAAGTTTTTCGTTTCTATTGAAACATTATAGTTTAACCCATACCTTAGCCACAGCAACGCGTGGCCGGGTCAGCTAGTTTTTTATATAAAGACAGTCAAAAGTACTTAAATTCCGACTAAGTGTAAAAATATGCCAAAATCAGATATTTGGGTTTTGAAATGTTGACTTGCGACAACATTCTGGGGGTTACACCGGTTTTATCAAACGAACTCTCTCCCTAGTCCACCAAAACCAAGATATATATATATATATATATATATATATATATATATATATATATATATATATATATATATATATATATATATATATATATATATGAGCAAATATTTAGAAAAGTGCCAATTTGAGTTCCAAGGGAATTTTCACTAGTATTTCAATAACTAGTTAAAAAAATTATTTTCCCCAGAAAGAAGAAAAGGTTCTGCTTTCATTTCATCTAATAACATCAGAAATTCTTCAGAAAATATTGTTTTTATACATCAAAAATCAGATCGGTAACGTGTCCCCAGTAGCAAAGCTTAGCATGCAAACAGGTCATGCGCACTTTCTAACTTCCCAAAAAAACGCACTTGCACAAAAAACGATTCTATCTTTACCCCTTTGTTAATATTTTACTTCATTTTTGTTTTAATCGATTTCTGATTTTCTAGCCGATGCGAAATAAGCGTGTCCCAAGTTCTGCCGTCAGAGTGGTAACAATAACTTCCGATCTATGTTTAGGCTCACAAAATCATTTCCTGCACCTATACCACGTGATACTGAGTACCTCGTGGGATGTTTTATCGAATCGTAATTAAAAGTTTGCATTTCTGCATCTAAAATTGTAGGTAAGATTTTTAAAAGTGATTTTATAAAATGTGTGTCATTTGAGTCATCAGATCGGTAACATGCTCTAAAATGCGCAGTTTTTATTATTTTAAAAATTATTTCATATATAAGTATAGTCTTTTATTACAAGTGAAAAAAACCACGTGTTTGATTTTGGTTTAGTGCGATCGACTCGGAAATAAAAAAAACACTTTGTCAGTTTGTCAGATCGGTAACAGTCAGAGCTGTAACATTGAAAAATAGCGTATATGTTATCGAACTTACAATTGCTTCATTTGTGGTTTGTATGACCTAACAATAGAAGTTAGTAAAATAAGAAAAATTGACACTGCAGAAATTAAGTTAATTAATTATTATTATTTTATTTATTTATTTATTTTTTGGTGCTTCAATTTTTCATAACTTCGCTAAATAACTAGCATGCTGCTAAATTTGAATTTCTAATCAAGAAATTAAATTTCCTGCAACTAATTAAAGAAAAGCAAGCAGCAGAGTTGTGTGTTGAAAAAGTTGAAGTTGTGTGTTGTTTCAAAACAAAACAAATGTTTTATTAGCTTGGATTTGGTAATCTCATAATTTATTTTATCTAAAAACCTTATAGCTCATTTTTATTTCCAAGAAATGCTTTTTTATAATAAAATTTGATTTTTTAGCCTAATATATATATTTTAATATAATTATCTTAATTCTGTGTTAAAAATGCAAGGAAATGATATCATATTTAGAGATGTTAACGAAGACTGAAAGCATAAACTCAAATATGTAACTCATATTAACATCAGATCTGTAACATTCATCAGATCTGTAACGGCTTAAAAGTGAGTAATCTAAGGAGGGGGTAAATAACTTCCTTGACCTCCCCCTTTTATTTTCTTGCATTTAGACCCAATTTAGACTTAAAATCCAATATTAGTTTTTTTCTGCAAAAAAAAATTTTTTTTTTCAGAAAACTCCAACTTCAAATTGGCACTTTTCTAAATATTGGCTCATATATAATTTATTTATTTATTTGAGCATTTTTTCTTCTTGCGATGTCTTTGGAATGTAAATACTCCTGGATAATTGAACTTTAAATACATTTTCAGTAGCAAAAAGACAGCACTATTGGCAACTCACAGGATAGTTTGAAAATAAAATTAAAAGGTCAAGAAAATCGGTTTTTATGAGGCAAAAATCTATGGTAACATTATAAAGTCGAAGCTGTTAAAAGTACATTTTTAAAACTCGTTTCTGAGTTCTGAAACTTGTTTAAACTTATATAACGGTCCCCTTTTTTCCAGAGATCTTCTTCATTGCTAGTTTATGAACTAACGCTCAAAAAAAACTAAATAACATATTTTTTTTCTTCGTTTTGTTTTCGGTTCATTGCAAATGAGATCTGTAAACAGAAGTATGAAAAGATATGGTAAACAGAAGAAACCCGCGTTGACAGCAAAGTAAAATATGGATGAGTTACAAAGGGAACACAATGCAACCTTTCTTTTTGACATACGAAGTAAGAATGTGTGTTTTGTTGAAACGTGACAGGTCCTTCTTGAGATTTTAAGAACCGTAAGGAGAAAATGTTTGTTGAGTGAAAAAAAAATATGCAATAAAAATAAAAATTGTGCCTTACTGAAGAGGAATGACATTTAATGCTGTTGTTTATTTTTAATGCATATTGATAATTGTGTGTAAACAAACAAGTACCTTAAAATTACCATAACATTGTTATATGACACAAAACTTGCAGAGTACTATTTGCACCCCACGTGTCGTCTTTACAAGGAAAGCCTTTTGCAATATAAAATAAATGAGTTTATGGGGGAAAACACACACAAAAACTTTTGTCGACTATTTTAGGATATGTTTTCATCCATAAACTCATTTCTTTTTGTATTGAAAAACGGCTTTCCTTGTAAAGCCGACACGTGGGGTACTCGGCAAGTTTTGTGCAATATTACGCAGTTAAATTTTACTTTTCTGTATAAGGGCATTTATTTTATACGTTTCTCTCTTTTTTGACATCTCAAAGCTTTCATTTTAAAGATGATAGTAATTTCAGGAGAACAAGTTCAGATGTGATAGTCTTTCTGATTCAATCGTCTTTGATCCTGCTTTTATTTGGAAAACAGCTTTTAGCATATTCTAAGATTAATACAAGTTTAGTTACTAGTATGATTCTAAGATTAATACTAGTTTAAAATTAATGCACTTCATGCAATCCCAATTGGTTAGGAATGCGAGTAATATTGGTTTTATAAATTTTAAATTTCAAGGGCTTTGCTCTCGGCTACCTGGGTAATGGTTAAAAAGGGAAGTTTTATCAAACCAAAAATTAAAGCAGTCTTTCGTGATAAATACTGTCAGAAGCAGAAAAGAGAGCATGGATGGCATTTAAATCAGTGTGAACTTCCTATATAAAATGGTATTTCCTACAAAAACAGTACACGTGGGACAATTTTGGTTTTGATACCTCAATTAATCTTTTGTTTATTGAAAATTTTGCGGTTTCGTGTAAAGGACTAAATTTTTTATATATGTTGTACAGAATAGTTTTCTATGGGCTTATAATGCTTATAGGGTGGGGGTCCTCATTTCGTTACTTACTGTTGAATACGCTGTACAGTTACTGTACAGTTGAAGTCTTTAGAGTGATAAACATCGAAAGAACCATCCATGTCGTAACAGAGTTAAATTGTGGGCCGTGCTCTCGCAGATATTTTGTAGCGTTTCGAGAATTCGAACAAAGTTCAAAAATTAGCTGTGTTATCTCTTGTATGGTGTTCTACCGATGTTTGTGACTCTTAATGCTTCGAGGCAACTGTGTATAATATACATTCAGCCATACCTAGCGTAGTGTCAAAAGTAAAGTGGTGTACACCCACTTTCGTACAGCAGCTATTCCCAAAGTGTGTTCAACGGAACTCAAATATCCTCCTTCATTTTCTGCCATATAGCCGAATGTAATGTTGTTGTTGTTGTTGTCATCTGGTGCCAGCCAGGCTGACAATTCGGAGTGCGCTGCTCCACTTTTCCAACTGTACCGTTATTTGATGTGAAGTCCGATTTCCACAGTATACACATGTTATCTGTACAACTGCTTATATAACCTTTTGTGTAACTGTTTTTAATGAGAAAGTGCAAACTGCTAACTTTTTGTGATTATATGTTTCAATTATTTTATGTCTTTTTGTCATTATATGTTGTAAATGTTTTATGCTTCGTGTTACTATTCGTTGTAATCGTCGTATGTTTTTGTGAAAATTAGATACTGTAATTGTTATAATTGTTTAATAAAAAGCCTCGAGGATGTCGTATCAGGTTAAGTCACAACGATGACAGGTACTGTGGCACCTCGAGGAGTGAAGGGAAGTGAAGACCCGTTTATAGCGTATACAACCATTCACAGTATAAAAACGCACTAACAAAAGAGAAGGACAAGTGCAAGAGAGAAAAAGTACATCCATACCCGCGACGGGATTCAAACCCGGGATTTCCTTATACAGGTCAGACTTCTGCCACCACTAGACAAGGTGTTCTAAAAAGTTTGAGAACCGCTACTCTACAGTATTATCTGTAAGATAAGTATTTATAAGATCGTGAAGCAAAATGAAAACTTTTGTTATTCCTAACAGCTTGCGTACAAGAATGGTTCGTTAAAAAAATACTCTGGCCTAAAAACAATGAATTGAAAGAGCTTTCTTGTCAGCAGTTTAAGTCACTTTGATTGAATCGTTTTATGAAAGAATTTCTTGCCTGCAATGGGAAAACGAAAAGTAAGGTCCAGTTTCACGCTGTCCCAAGAGTGTTCTGAATTTCAGGCGGAAAACAGACGAAACAGATGCCATTTGTTTTAATGGAATTGTGTTTTTCTGTTTAAGGAATGATGCGAAGCGGAAAATGTTTATTTTTTAACCCATTAATGCCTAGCGTCCCTTTTTAGGGACGGTCCAAAAAGGGGTCTGAATTTCCCCAAAATAAACATTTCAACCAAATAATGGTGTTCAATTAGTACCTTGGTATTGTTTCAATTCGTTATTAATAGATTGCAGCACATAACCATTCTAAAGTGCGTTCTGTAGCAGTTTCAAAATGATCTTTATCAAAAATGACATCGTTCACAATCTCAAGGAAAAAAGCTAAGTTTTCAAAGTTATTCCCAGCTTCCCAGTTTATGTTAATTGCTGGTTTTATTTCTTCTTATAGAAGGTCTTTTTGAATATTATATCGTAGGCAGAAAAAAATTTGAGTAAAAAAAGTTTCTACCCTCTGGGGTCTATCGTAACTTTTAAGGGACGATTTTTCTTTCCTTAATAAAAAATTAATTTTTTACATAATATTTTTTTTATTATTTTTCCCGTCCATTAGACACTGTTTGTAACCAGTATACAAAATATCTTTGGAAAAAGAAATGTCAGGCATTAATGGGTTAAAGCTGGGAGGAATCGTAATCGGATTAAACAGTATCAAAATGCTTATAAGAATGAAAGAACGTGATGCAGAAATAAATATTTCATGTTCTTCTTGTTGAACTAACTAAACTGAATCCAAAATAGGGTGATTCTACCGTCCCATTTAGTTAAAATATGAAAAAAAAAATATTTATATGTGTGTAGTGTAACAGAACACTAATAATCATTTGAAGCAACTGGACACCTTTCGAATAACAAAATTCGGATGATTATACTTTTTCTGATAAAAGGATATATAAAGTAATTATTGAGTGTATGTTGAAAATGGGACTTAAAAAAATCATTAAAAAATAGGATTTTTTAATTAATCGATCGAAAAGGCAACACTTGTACTTTTTGAGTACATTAATAAGAGCTGCACATTACTACAGTATGTACGTACAGTGCTAGGAAGATCGATTCTTGCTGGCAGTGGCGTACTCAGGGGGTGGGCTGATAGGGCTGCAGCCCCCTCTGAAATTTTTAGAACGAATTTTAAAAATGCAAGCTAAGTTTTTCTTTTTTAAATCGCAAAATGAGAAAAGCTTTCAGAACAGATAATTAAGTATAAGACAAAATTATAAGAAATATTTTTTTGTTTCGACATGTCTTTTTTACTGTACGTCATGCTTATTATTATCCTATTATTCCATTTTGTTCATTTTTATTGAAAATCTATGTATTAGAAATGCCGATTTTTTTTTAAGTATCTAACTCTGTTAAATAAATTTCAGCAAATTGAATTGAAACACAGTATTAAGAACAACAGTAGGATAAACTGCAATATTAACATTATTACAGCGTACATTTTTAAAGTATTATATTTATATCCAAGTGTTTTATCAACACCTCTTTCAATAAAGAAATTTTTTAAATTTAAATTAGTCATTCTCTGTGCCTATCAAAACTTTTTTTTCACAGTAATTTAAAGGACAAAAAAGTTTTCTTAATGATGTATTTTTGTCGACTTAAATATATATTAAAGCAGAAATTCGAGACGTTAACTTTTCTCAACTACATTTCATGAGGTGCTTCCCCCCCCCCCATTCAAAGAGTCTTGACTCAGCCCCTCAAGAAATGATTTGTCTGCGTACGCCACTCACAGAGTAAAGATACATAGAGAGAGAGTGTGTGGTAACCTTTCCGCCGCCAGAACCTAGCTGGCTTTAACCACGTGATCTACAACCACCGCAGCGGATCATAGCATGCACTTCTATGGAGATGAACTGTTGTTTTGAGATAAAATGGTTTCTAAATGTTGTGCATTTGGATGCAAAGAAAACTCGGTCAAAGCAGGACCAATAACATTACATAGGTAAGTTTAGTCTGGAATAATATCTCAGTTATTTTCAAAACTCTTGCTTTAATTGTTAAAAATAGAGTTAGAAAGATTTTTATCACTTTTTTGGCGAGTAACATTTTATGAACAAAATTAACAATTTTAGTTGAGCGTTTTCGCTTGCTATCTTTGATCACACAGAATGCATAGAAATCCATATCCTCACCGATATTGTAAATCTGTGACTTCAATAAGTTCTATTTCAACAAATTAATGTTTTTGCATAGTTTGTGGGGAATGTAAAGCCTTGATTTAAATGCCATTAAATTTCCATTTAAACATTTTATTCAATTAGAAGTATTTGCCCTTTCTTTCTGGAAAAAGTTACAGCAAAAGTGAAATACTTTATTTTTCGTAATTCGACCTATTTACACTATTCATCTGTCGGTACGACCTTATACCGCACAAGCAGAATGAAAGGGCATGTCTCAAAAATTGCATTTTTAAAAAATCACCTCCCCTACTTATGATGCTTTTTAGCTTACTTTCCCGTTAAAAATAAAAGAAATACGAAAAAAGTATTAAAAATAGCTTAATGCATCTAAAAAATATCGCCAAGTCCAAAAAATATCGCCAAGTTAAAAAAATATCGCCAAGTCCAAAAAAATTCGCAAAGTTAAAAAAATAAAAAGGTAAAATGAATATCGAAAAATTAAAAATTTGAAAGTAGGGTATTGAGATGGGGAATTTGTGTGTCGGTCGGTTGGTCTGTCGGTCGGTCTGTCTGTCCCCCCTAATAACTTTTGAATGAACATTCCGATTTGGACAAACTTTTTTTTGTTGGAAAGATCTCGGCAAGTACAGCTCATTTCCATATCTAATTTTTCGATTTGAACAATTTTTGGTTCCTATTTGAGCCGTTCAAACAACCTGTCCCGCGATGCTAACTTTTGAGTGAACAGTCCGATTTGAACAAAGTTTTTTTTGTTCGAAAGATCTTTTCAAGGATACTTCATTCAAGTATCTACATTTTCGATTTGTGCAATTTTTCGTTCAACATTGAACCGTTGAAACAAGCTGTCATCCCTAATAACTTTTGAATGAACAGTCCGATTTTAACAAACTTTCTTTTTTGTTCGAAGCATCTCGGCGAGGATACTTTATAACCGTATTTAAATTTTCAATTTGAACATTTTTAGTTCAACATTGAACCGTTCAAGCAATCTTTCCCCACCTAATAACTTTTGAGTGAACCGTCCGAATGGAATAAACTTTTTTTGTTCGAAAGATCTCGGCGAGTACAGCTCATTCCCATATCTGATTTTTGGTTCAACTTTGAACCGTTCAAACAACCTGTCCCGCGATGCTAACTTTTAAATGAACAATCCGATTTGAACAAACTTTTTTTTGTTCGAAAGATTTTATCAAGGATACTTCATTCCCGTATTTACATTTCCAATTTGAACAATTTTTTGTTCAAAATTGAACCGCTCAATCAAGCTGTCATCCCTAATAACTTTTGAGTGAACAGTTCGATTTTAATAAACTTTTTTTTTTGTTCGAAGAATCTCAGCAAGGATACTTCATTACCGTATTTAAATTTTCCATTTGAGCATTTTTTCGTTCAACATTGAACCGTTCAAGCAACCTTTCCCCACCTAATAACTTTTGAGTGAACCGTTTGAATGGAATAAACTTTTTTTCTTTTGAAAGATCTCGGAGAGGCTTTCCCATACATTCCCATATTTCACTTTTTGATTTGAACCATTTTTCGGTCAATATTGAACCGTTCAGAAAAAAAAAATAACATTAGCGTCTACGGGGAATTTAAGTTGAATGTTGATCCTAAACTTAAAGTCGGAGTTCTTTCAAACTAACTTTGTAAGAAAATGGTTTTGATAAATAATGTTTGTAAAGTACTTTTCTGAGTAATCCTTTTGTGAGGACTCTGATTCCGACTCCGACTCCGCAAACATGGCGGAAATACAGACTCAGAAAAAAAATGACTGACTATGCAGACGATTTTTGTTTATTTATTCATCTGTTTTACTTTATTTATTATTATTATTTTTTTTTTTTGGCAGACGATTTTTTTTGTAACAAAAATTTTTTATTCACGAGAACATTTTATTCTTTATTTATATGGCAACGGAATAAAAGTGAAATTCGAGACATTTTATTAACGGACGAGTTTTTTTTTCTTTTTTTAGCCTACTTTCCCGTTAAAAATAAAAGAAACGAAAAAAGCATTAAAATTGGCTTAATGCATCTAAAAAATGTCGCCAAGTAAAAAAAAGTCAAAAAAAAAAAAAAAAAAAAAAAAAAAATGAAATAAATATCGAAAGATTAAAAATTTGAAAGTAGGGTATCGAGATGGGGAATTTGTGTGTCTGTCGGTCGGTCGGTCGGTCGGTCTGTCTGTCCCCCCCTAATAACTTTTGAATGAACATTCCGATTTGGACAAACTTTTTTTTGTTGGAAAGATCTCGGCGAGTACAGCTCATTCCCATATTTGATTTTTTGATTTGAACAATTTTTGGTTCAACTTTGAGCCGTTCAAATAACCGGTCCCGCGATACTAACTTTTGAATGAACAGTCCGATTTGAACAAACTTTTTTTTGTTCGAAAGATCTTTTCAAAGATACTTCATTCCCGTACCTACATTTTTGATTTGAACAATTTTTTCGTTCAACATTGAACCGTTCAAAAAAGCTCTCACACCTAATAACTTTTGAGTGAACAGTTCGATTTAAACAAACTTTTTTTTGTTCGAAAGATCTCGGCAAGGATGCTTCATTACCGTATTTAAATTTTCAATTTGAACATTTTTTTCGTTCAACATTGAACCGTTCAAACAACCTTTCCCCACCTAATAACTTTTAAGTGAACCGTCGGAATTGAATAAACTTTTTTTTGTTCGAAAGATCTCGGAGAGGCTCCTTCCCATATTTCACTTTTCAATTTGAACCATTTTTCGTTCAATGATGAACCGTTCAGAAAAATTTTTAACATGAGCGCCTACGGAGAAATTTAAATTGAATGTTGATTCTGAACTTCAAGGCGGATTTCCTTCAAACTAACTTTGTAAGAAAATGGTTTTGATAAATAATGTATTGTAAAGTACTTTTCTGAATAATCTTCTGTGAGGACTCTGATTCCGACTCCGACTCCGCAGACATGGCGGAAATGCAGGCTCAGAAAAAAATGACTGACTTGGCAGACGATTTTTTGTTTATTTATTTATTTGTTTTGTTTAATTTATTATTATTATGATTTTTTTTTTGGCAGACGATTTTTTTTGTTAACTAAAATTTTTCATTCACGAGAGCATTTTATTCTTTATTTATATTTAACAACTGGCAACGGATTAAAAATGAAATTCAAGACATTTTATTAACAAACGAGTTTTTTTTTTCTTTCTTTGATAAAATGTGTTTTGAAGTTCTTTGTACTTTTATTTTATTAGTTTATTTTTTTTTCTTTTGAAAACGATTGTGGAATTTTTCTACGGAAGAACAATAACAGTTACATTCTTTAAAAGGTGCGACAAAACTTTATTTACTCGTTTATTTAATTTTTACGTGTCTATTTCATCTGATGAGAGGAGTATATTTTGCTTTTAGAAATCAGCTTTAAGTGCTATAGAGGTATGTTTGACATAATTTTCAGTTTCAGATAATCAAGAGAATATTGATCAGATGCTACAATGCCGATTTCGATGTACGGGAAAGTAGGCTCGTTTAGTTCTTGACAGAACTTCTTGTTTTCTCTTTCTTTGATAAAATGTGTTTTGATGCTCTTTGTACTTTTATTTATTTATTTATTTATTTATTTTATTATTATTATTATTATTATTATTATTATTTTTTTTTTTTGAAAACGATGGAGGATTTTTTCTACGGAGGAACTGTAACAGTTACGCTCTTTAAAAGGTGCAGCAAAACTTTATTTATTCGTTAATTACTTTTTACGTGTCTATTTCATCTGATGAGAGGGGTGTATTTTGCTTTTCGAAATCAGCTCTAAGTGCTAAAAAGGTATGTTTGACATGATTTTCAGTCTCAGATAATCACGAGAATAATGATCAGATGCGAGAATGCTGATGTCGATGTACGGGAAAGTAGGCTCGTTTAGTTCTTGACAGAACTTCTTGTTTATTCATTCTGTGATGAACTATGTGTAACTAATTATCAATTGTTTGTACATACCAAAAGCAACTGCTTTTTTAAAGATTATTGCTCGCAATTTCGGGCGGGGGTCTCAGTTAGTTTTCCAACAGCTTAGCAGGATATTTTGTTTCTGTAAAGAAGTTTTAGTGAAGATTAAAGTTATTTAATTTTGGCCTTTTTAGTTACTTATTGATTGATGGTTGAAAAAGTTATGATTTTTTTTGAACAAAGTGTACTACAAGCTAGAGAATTCTAGTTTCTAAGAGAGGGCTTGAGCCCCCCCCCCTCCCCCCATATGGGGGCCAGTGCCTACCACCTGATGAAAGTTTAGCCAATTTTAGTATTTATTACAGACCGAGAGATAATTTTAAAACTATTTTGAGAGGTGTCCCCTTCTCGTGGGATATCGTTATGAATATTACATACAAATTAATATTCTAAATATAAATTTTAAGGACAAATATTTTCTTTCTAATTTTTTCTTTTCGAAGTACATGTTCATTAAGGATTTTAATGAAAGTGGTATAATTCGCGAAGATTAAAATGTAAATAGATGCGTGTGTTAAAATAAAAACACCCTTTGACAAATGCTGGTATAAGATCCGTTAGAATTTTTATCTCTGTGTGTGTGGGGGGGGGGGGAGTTCCGGCATGTTGCCTATTTTCAAACAGTAATGCATATCACCCTGGATTTTTGATAAATGTTGCTCTTTTAAAATATCGCTCAAAACCTTCAAAGTCTAAGTCTTGAAATCGCTTTTTTGAAACTATATTTGGTGCATCCCCCTCCCCTCCCCCCCAAAAAAGAAAAAAAAAACTTTTGAAACCTCTTTTGAAACAAGTAGAAAATTCTATTTTTCTATTTCGTGCCATAGATTGTTTGTCGGAGGTGGAACTTGCAAGCAGCAAATATACAAATGTCTCGCGAAGCGATCGGAATGATGGAGCGAACGAAAAGCGCAAGGAAGCATTTGCCTACCAACAGCTTGCAAATGATCGCCAAAAATTTTAACGCGCCAGAGCGTCAGAGAGAAAGAGAGGGTTTCGTTGTAGATCACTTGATTCATCTTAGCGCTACTGACTTCCACTGCTTCATCGGGAGATGCGCGGTCTATTCATTTTTAATCTGTGACGCCACTACTTGCTGGATCTCTCTGTCAAAGTTAACTATTTGACTAATTTTGTGTGGAGGTACTTGTGCGTAGACGGAATCATTATCTTGCAAACTGCCTTAGTTTTTTACCTGAAATTTTGCCAAGCGTTATGGGTAGTTAGAGTTCGGATAATTGAAATTCTCCTGGTGTGTATCTATCTATCTATCTATCTATCTATCTATCTATCTATCTATCTATATATCTATATATCTATAAATCTATCTATCTATATATCTACAGAAACTTCGATAACTCGAACCTTGTCAAGTCGAAATTTCCTGTTTTAAACTCTCCATAACTCGAAATATTTCATTTTCACCCAGAATCCATCTTCTCTTTTCCAAAATACGTGCAACCATGCGTGTTTTGTTTAAATTATATTTTTATGGGCAAGCAATTAAGATGTCACTTTCTTACCGATTAGAATTGCTTTAAGAAAGCTGGGTTCGTGAAGAATGAAGAACATGCCACCGTATGTGACTAAATGATGAAATTGAAAGGATTATGTTAGGGGAGATAAGGGACTGCTTTCTTAACTGATAAATCTGAATGAAATGGAATTTCAAGACCTTCTAAAAGTTGATGAAGAAGTTTCAGTATGTGGTCAGAGAGAGGGGGGGGGGGATGAGAGCACGAAATTCTGTCTCAAATTACCGTTACGATCCAATTTCTGCAGAGGGTGAAGAAGAGATCTTTAAAACTTACGAAAAACCAAAAAGCAAAGAAGCCTCTTTCGCCGCTACTAATGTGTTACGAAGATTTATTGAATCTCGTTCAGCCATGACAAAAGATGCTTTTAGAATGCTTTCTCATTTAGAAATTGTAACTGAACGTGAAATAGACTTGAATTTAAAGCAAACCAGCATTGATTGTTTTTTTTTTTTTGTTATTTGTTATTTTTTGAATGAAGAAATGAAAAAGTAAGTGTTTAATTTTAACTTTCAAAGATACATGCACTATACTGGCAGTAACCAATCCCTTCGCCCACTAGTCAAGGAATTTCGACAGCTCGAATTTTTTTACTGCTCCCTTCGAATTCGAGATATCGAGGCTATATATATATATATATATATATATATATATATATATATATATATATATATATATATATATATATATATATATATATATATATATATATATATATATATATATATATATATATATATATATATATATATATATATATATATATACACTGAAGTGACAAAAGTCATGAGATACCTCTTAATATCGTGTCGGCCCTCCTTTTGCCCGGCGAAGTGCAACAACTCGACGTGGCATGGACTCAACAAGTCGTTGGAAGTCTTCTGCAGGAATATTGAGCCATGCTGTCTCGATAGACGTCCATAATTGTGAAAGCGTTGATGGGGCAGGATTTTGGGCACGAACAGACCTCTCGATGGTGTCCCATAAATGCTCAATGGGATTCATGTCGGGCGATCTAGGTGGCCAAATCATTCGTTGGAATTGTCCAGAATTTTCTTCAAACCAATTGAGAACAGTTGTGGCCCGGTGACATGGCGCATTGTCATCCATAAAAATCCCATCGTTGTTTGGGTACATGAAGTCCATGAATGGCTGCAAGTGATCTCCAAGTAGCTGCACATAAGCATTTCCAGTCAATGTTCGGTCCAGTCGTACTAGAGGACCAAGTCCATGCCATGAAAAAACAGCCCACACCATTACGGAGCCACCACCAGCTTGAACAGTGCCTTGCTGACAGTTTGGGTCCATGGCTTCGTGGGGTCTGCGCCACACTCGAACCCTACCATCGGCTCTTACCAGCTGAAATCGTGACTCATCGGACCAGGCCACGGTTTTCCATTCATCTAGGGACCAACCGATATGCTCACGTACCCACGAGAGTCGCTGCAAGCGATGTCGTTCTGTCAGTAAAGGCACTCGAGTCGGTCTTCTGCTGGAATAGCCCAAGAAATCCAAATTTCTCAGCACAGTTCTAGCAGACACATCCATTGTACGTCCCACATTGATTTCTACCCTGATTTGACGCAGTGTTGCTTGTCTGTTAGAATTTACGACTCTTTGCAGACGTCGCCGGTCTCGATCTTTAAGTGCAGGCGGTCGACCACTGCGCTGTCCATGGTGGGATGTTATGCCTGAAATTTCATACTCTCGGCACACTCTTGACACAGTGGATCTGGGAATGTTGAATTCTCTAACGATTTCCGAAATGGCATGACCCATGCGTCTAGCTCCAACTAACATTCCGCGTTCAAAGTCTGTTAATTCACGTCGTGCGGTCATCATCACGTTAAAACCTCTTCACATGAATAACTTGAACAGAAATGAAAGCTCTGTAAAAGCACTGCGCATTTATACCTGTTCTATGCGATGCTACTGCCATCTGAAAATTTGCATATTGCTATCCCATGACTTTTGTCACTTCAGTGTATATATATATATATATATATATATATATATATATATATATATATATATATATATATATTAGAGATGGAACGAAGCTTCGGCCGGGCCGAAGCTTCGGCCAAATTGCCGAAACTTCGGTCTGGCCGAAGCATGAGTTGTGATTCGGCCGCTTCGGCTGCTTCGGCCTGAAATTTATGCAGCGAATGAAAGACAAGTAAAAAATAATGCATGATAGATTAAGTGCTCCAGTAGTCGGACACAATGACATAAAACTCCTCATAAATAGTACATTTTTAATTCAAAATCAGATATGACGCATTCACACATTCATGTACTTATCCTCAATCATCAACCAGTGGCAGTTAAGTTTCGCGGGTACTTTTTCTTGAATTAGTAATGAGTCATTTCATTTTGAATGGTGTGCCCGTCATCCAAGATTGCGATTCTGCTTATTTTTCAGGTAAGATGATTCTGTGGCCGACTACTGGAGCATTTACTAGTGTTGACAACAGCTTGGATTTTAACATGATTGTTTTTTAAATTTCTGAAACAAGTAGATGATTCACTATCAGAAAGGTTCATCCTAAAGTTTTACCTTGTTTTTGGTACTGTATTGATAGCTGAAAGTTCTAGGTTAGCCAAGATCAACAAAAGATCTTTTAAATGGCCGATTACTTGTGCTTTTACCCTACTATTTTTTTGAATTCACCAAAAACTGAAGCATTTTGCATTGAGAATATTAAGATAAATATATAACACAACGTAAATAGTAGTAGATTGGGTAGTTCTATGGTATAATACATGATCATATCAGTTGTTTTATTATAAAACATCAACTGAACTGCAGACTGAGCTTTTCGTGTTCCAAGTAGAGCTTCCTACTACTAATTTGCAATACAAAAATAGTAATGTTGTCTTTTCTTGTACTAGCAATACAAAGCAAAACAAAACAAGAAAACTTTTAATTAGTGAAATTAATTTAAGAATGACTCAGTAAGCTGAAAATGTTGTGTAATACTAAGAACATTAAAATAAAAACAACCAAAATAAAAATGAACTTTAATTAATGAAATCAATTTAAGAATGCCACAGTAAGCTGAAAATATTGTGTAACGCTAAGAATATTAAAACATATGGAGAAAAGTATAAAACTCTACTCATTTATTATGCATTTAATCCAAAAACTTCAATATGTGCGCCAGCAGAAGCTTCGGCCGAAGCTTCGGCTATTAGTTGGCCGAAGCTTCGGTATTCGGCGCTTCGGCCAAATGCCGCTTCGTTCCATCTCTAATATATAAATATATATATATATATATATATATATATATATATATATATATATATATATATATATATATATATATATATATATATATATATATATATATATATATATATTTAGAGCTAAGAGTTCAAAATTTGCTGACATAGTGAAGATACTTTACCTGTCTTATTTGTAAGCAAACACTCCTTTTTTTTCAAAATCTTTCTTGTTTTATCGAAGTGAAATTTATTTGTCACGGATAGGACATAGTCTTGGACGCAGGACCGTCACATCGATTTTTGTCCAGGAAGGGGGGGGGTAAAAGTTATGTATTCAATGTATATTACACCAAAAATCGCAAAAACCAAGCTCTCTTATCTGTAAATACATTGCTTTTCCCAAGTCTTACCCCGCCCTCGTGATTGCACAAATGACGAACTTACCTGGACGTCAGTTTTAGAGTTGTCATCCTTGCAAATTCCGCGAATATGTTGTTGCAAATATTTCAAAATAGGACTTGGTTTTCCTACAAATTCTTGTAAAATGCTAGTTTCTAATAGAAGAAAATTATGGCACGTTCCATAGAAAATCAAATATTTATCCCTTTTCTGACAGCTCTGCATTTTATTTCAAGAATAGTGTTTAAAAAACGTAATAAACAAAAACGTTTTACCAAAGAATTCACACATAAAACAAACGCAATTTCTTATGCAACCAAAATTTTATTCACGTTTTAAAAGAAAATCTAGAGTTGTCATGTTCTTGAGAAAGTGTATTCTTTTCTGTTTAAATTTCTCTGCAGTGCAAATTATCACTGATTATGATTCAGAAGTGAAGATCAATAAATTACGGACATTAAGCGGTGCCTTTATAAGTGCGAATCTCTTCAACAAGTAAAGCCTGAACCATACAAGTGACGAAACACAAATTTATTGTTTTGAAAGGGACAGAGTAAAAGAGAAAATTTAATTGTATGAAGACAAATAATAAAATGAGAAAAATTATTTTCGCCTGCAAAGTTTTTTTGATTGTGATGTCACAGCGTGAATAAGAGAAACCTGGGAAAACTATTAAAAAAAAAAAAATGTCACAATAACAGCCTACCTACTTGGTGAGTTAGAGGAGATCATTAACTGATTGTACAAACTCTTATTGGCTGGAGCGTTCGATTCAAATGGGTGTACTTCTCCGCGCTACGTCACTTGTAGCTTTGAAAACATTTAACAATTTACGGAAAATATGGCAAAAAAAGACAGCACATACATGGTATTAACAAACTCATCTTATTTCTGAGGTCTAGTAATTTCACGATTTTTAACTGTGTCATAACTAAACGATGTTAACTATTTCACAATAAAACTAAAATGTACCCTAGAAAATTTGGTTATCAATTCCAAAAATGTTTTTTCTGGTACATGTTAAAATCTGATACTGATATAGAACCTGTTGTTTTCTGAAAAGGAAGCGTTGTAAAATGTGTAAAATGGCATCAAATATGATTAGCATTTGTGAGTTACTTTTGGATTAACTATTACTTTTTTCTGCTTTTACAGTTTCATAAGAAGTGCTATGAGTCTGTTTTTAAATACTCGTAGTTGGTACAGTTACCGAAATAACTACAGAAAATCATCTTTTTTGATCGTAATGATGTTATTTCACCACTGGCGAATAGAGTGCATCCTAGCACGGATAGTTATAAATGATTCTAACTGGAGAACATTGAAAATTAACTGCATTTGAGATATTTTCGTAAAATAGTTGATTTTTATTTTATCATTTGCATTCATTCTAATTTTCTGAATTACCAAATATTACATTCGAAACATCACAAAAAATCTTTTAGATGACACTGTTAGAGCCTCAATAGCTCCTAAACTATTTTAAAACTAAGATATTTGAGTAGGTAAAGGAAATCTGGTTGAATTCAGAATATGCTCCACCCAGTACCAAAACATAATAGTTTAAACACATTTAGTAAAGAAATATGCAGGTGCTCTGGTATTTTTGATACTAGTAACACTTGAATTTCATCAACTGGGATAATTATCGAGTACCTTAAATTTAGTTAGCACTAGTAATTTATTTCTATTTTCTTCTTTCAATTCGAATTATCTCAAAAAGCAAAACTAATTTTGTTCGGTTCCATGAAGTGCTGTTTCCTGAATAATGAGTTCAAACCATCTTTGTCTCACTGGAAAAATCATGGCTATAAACTTGACAACAAAAAGTAAACTGCATTTGTGTTCATCCTCTCTTGATTTGAATTATTCATGTACCGAAATCACCAATGCGAGATTACTGATGGATAAAACGCTTTGCCTTTGTGAATAAGTACTAAAGCAAATTTGAATGATACATGTTAGGTACGCAAATGTATGTACCCGAAGGTTTTGTTTCACCAGTGTTGAATATGCCATGATTACTACAGGGAGCATACATTAACTTTTGTGTTTCTATACTTTCATTTAAATATGCTCAAAAAGTTAGCTCGAAGTCAAGGTATTCTGAAAGTTTTGTTCGGAACATTTTATCTGGAAGAGTAGATGAGTAGAAGGCATATTTTTTCGGCTGAGCAGTAAAAAGTCGGATAGATAAATTGCAGAAGCTACATCAAAACCTTTACTTATATCGCTAATAAAAATTATTATGGAGCATATAATAACTTTTGAGCTTTTAACATTCATTTCCATATACTTGAAAAGTATGTTTGAATTTAGGTTCATACATACTTGGATGAATTTTATTCGGCAAATTTTACTATGAATAAATATGATAAAGTGAATCAAAGTGCAAACATAAGAATTAGATAAGCGATTAAAACTCAGCTAACAGCTGTTTCGAGGCTATTAAAAAAGTCGCTGCTTAGGTGCATAAAAAAGATTCACAAAAACGCAAAGACATGTCCAGTAAAATTTTACTGGTCACTACAAGTCACTGCTTAGGTGCATCAAAGAGATTCACAAAAACACAAAGACATGTCCAGTAAAATTTTACCACGTGGACGAGCAGATATATCTAAAATAAAGCAGTGAGTAACCGCCGCTAAGCAAGGGCTAAGGCAGGAACATGCAATGCACCGCCAACTCGCTCATTTCGATCCATGGACTGCAGTTTCGGGCTTATTATGCCCTCATAAATTATGCCCTGCCATGGAATACGAAAGTGAACGAGTTGGAGGCAAAAATCCTCTTATAGAACAAAGAGAGCTGCTTTATAAACGAGCTCTGCCTTAAAATTTACGAGTTGTACCGATCCTATGTGCGGTCGCTCGCTGGTATTCTAATTTCACATTAGCTATCAGCTTTTTTTCGACTCTCTTTGCTCTATAAGAGGATTTCTGCCTCCAACTCGTTCACTTTCGTATTCCATGCTGATGAGGGCATAATAAGCCCAAAACTGCAGCCCATGGATCGAAATGAACGAATTGGCGGTGTATTGCGATCAAACCGCAGGGTAGTTGAAAAATAGTTAAAAAAATACATCAAGTCATTAACAAAAAAAGGTTCTTCATATATAACATCACTTTCCATTCATGATATAATTAAATTTGTTTCATCTCCAATACCAAATTTATTTAAATATCTTTTAAATGGAAAAACAGGAGAGGAAGAAACATAACGAAACGTGACATTGACGTAAACGTTTTTTGATTCGATATCGTATCACTTTTCAGTAGTTTTTTTATTTGTGTGATTTTCGATAGTTTTAGAATTTCTTGGAAATTATTTCGAAATTCCTGGATGGACGTTCTCACATGTGCCACATCTTTCAGCGCCATAACGATTCAGGCGTGTATGTTTTCAAAGTAGTTCATGTGGCTCCTAAGTCAGGTACCCAAATACGATTTTTTTTCCATCTGTGATATTTAAATAGGGTTAATAATTACTGCTCTAGGACATCTGTGCTTAGGACGCCACTGCTATCACAGCGCGGATTATTTGTACGCAAGTGGCAACAGTTGCCACGAGAGTTTAATACTATTTGTACAGGTTTACTTAATTTTTGTTCTGTGAAACAGCACCTATATTGTTAAAATGATAAACATGTAAAAATTGAAATGGTTTTATTCCTTGAAGTTGAAATAATTTGCATATGTTTGAAGTTAAAAATCAACGTAAATAAAGCACAAATAAGGGAGAAAGTACAGCAAATAGCTATTTCAAGGCTACAATGGAGCACCTTCATCAGTGCAAGAAGCTCAGCAAACAACATGAAAGCTGTAAGAGAACTGAGCGCGAAGCACGTGTGCCCCGGTATTTATAACAAATGGGCGAGTGCGCTTGTACTCACAACAAAGCGGGAAAACACCGACCAATCAGCGATCAGCGAAACGCCAGGAGAGCGAAGAAAAGGGGGGAAGGCGGCAAAGGAAAGTAGGGGGGAAAAAAAAAAAGCGCGGGAGAAAACACTAGAAGACGAAATTATAAAAATTGCTTCCAGATGTCAGGGAAAAATGGAACACTGGAAAAATCATTCACCAGAGAATGGGAATTTTTCCAAATATGGTAAGCTTCCCAAAAATCGAGGTCATAAACTGACGAACATTTACAAATAATTCTAGCCGAAGAAAAATCAAAGCAGTGACCAGAAGTCCAACAATGCTGAGCAATGGAAGAGCGTGCTAGTTCTTTATGTTTAACATAATTTTGATGCTCTTTCAGACGGTGCTTAAGAGGCCGCTTAGTCTGGCCTACATAGCTAAGTCCGCATTTGCAAGAGATGCTATAAATGCCCCAGTTGCTTTGGCAATCAATGGGATGCTTTAAGTTTGTAAACTTGATTTTGTTCACAGGAGAGAAAGAAATATCGAAACCAAACTTTTTCAAAATCTTTGCAACTTGATGACTTGTTTTTGGATAAAAAGGCAAAACAATGGTGTAACCAACCTTAGACATTGTCTAAGGTTGGTTACACCATTGTTTTGCCTTTTTATCCAAAAACAAGTCATCAAGTTGCAAAGATTTTGAAAAAGTTTGGTTTCGATATTTCTTTCTCTCCTGTGAACAAAATCAAGTTTACAAACTTAAAGCATCCCATTGATTGCCAAAGCAACTGGGGCATTTATAGCATCTCTTGCAAATGCGGACTTAGCTATGTAGGCCAGACTAAGCGGCCTCTTAAGCACCGTCTGAAAGAGCATCAAAATTATGTTAAACATAAAGAACTAGCACGCTCTTCCATTGCTCAGCATTGTTGGACTTCTGGTCACTGCTTTGATTTTTCTTCGGCTAGAATTATTTGTAAATGTTCGTCAGTTTATGACCTCGATTTTTGGGAAGCTTACCATATTTGGAAAAATTCCCATTCTCTGGTGAATGATTTTTCCAGTGTTCCATTTTTCCCTGACATCTGGAAGCAATTTTTATAATTTCGTCTTCTAGTGTTTTCTCCCGCGCTTTTTTTTTTTTTCCCCTACTTTCCTTTGCCGCCTTCCCCCCTTTTCTTCGCTCTCCTGGCGTTTCGCTGATCGCTGATTGGTCGGTGTTTTCCCGCTTTGTTGTGAGTTCAAGCGCACTCGCCCATTTGTTATAAATACCGGGGCACACGTGCTTCGCGCTCAGTTCTCTTACAGCTTTCATGTTGTTTGCTGAGCTTCTTGCACTGATGAAGGGGCTCCATTGTAGCCTTGAAATAGCTATTTGCTGTACTTTCTCCCTTATTTGTGCTTTATTTACGTTGATTTTTAACTTCAAATATAGTTCAGCACAAAGCCTATTTGATCATTTTTCATTTAATTTGCATATGTGTTTGGAATATTAGATTTAGTGAATTGAAAACTTCTAAAAATTCTTTTGGTTTGATAAACTTTCTTTGAGTAAAAAACATATACCGCATGTTGAAATGTTTAGTAATAGTTTCTAAATATCGAATATTCTGGAGCGAAAAGCAAAGCAGGAAACAAATCTGCGAAAACTTCCGTTGCAAACATCAAACCTTCAAACACACCAGGATCAAATATTATCTTACGAGACTTTAAGAAGGGGTCTTAAAAGATTATCCAAAATACTCCTCTGCTGTAATCTCTAAGACAGTCGCCGAAGACAAATAAGTGTTGGCAGAGTTGACAAAACAGGATAAAAAAACATTTTCATGACTCAGCTTCACTTCACTTCTTCTACAAACAGGACGGAAGGAAAAGAACAAAAGCGATGGGAAAAAAATCAAATTAGTGTTGACGTTCTCTTGAATAAAAAGAAAAATCGGCTAAAAATGCAGTCCTAGCATGGAAAGTTTAGTGAAGGAATAAAATATTTTTTCCGATTAGCAGGTCATGCACATTTTATTAGTAGGACAAAAAAAAAAAAAAAAAAAACGATAAATCTAAACAATGATATTTTTTAAGCTTCCGAACTTGGTGCAACGCTTTGTTGAAAATGTTACATGGTGTTATTTTTTATTGCTAAATGATATCACATTAGTTACTACACACACATTTAGGTACGAAATGACTGTAACTTGATTCAAATTACAAAACTTTTTTAAATATCACATTTAATTACTTACGTTATGCTACTGTTACAATGATTGGCATTATTGTTCTAGAAATAGTGACTTGAGGTCTATATCCTATCAGAAAGGCTCCATAAATGTAAAACGAAATCTGTCAAGCAGTGAACGAAATAAACACTGAAACTTCCTTTGCCGGGATTCAAAGATATAGTTTTCTGATGTATATGAAGGGCCAGGGGGAAAAAAGATGAAAGTGACCAAAAAACGATTTCGAGAAAAAAGAAGAACAAAGTTTGATTTCTGGTAACTCCCTTTGTAGTTAATAGAGTTTTCATACATATTTCGGTCGATTCTCATCTTTCTTCCCCCTTGTTGTTCTACCAGATGATATTAATCCTTCATAGCCCCTAGATAGCGCTAATATCTCAAAATTGACGAAAAAGAGACTTTCATATGTATTTTAAAAATTTGGGCAATTGTTAACATTTCGTTTTCTTTTAAATATGTACTGAAAACATCATTGAATTGTACTATATTAACGTGAGGAATATGTTAGTAATTAAAGTGAGATATTTTTAATTGAAAAGGTATGCATGTTACTACCTAGAGTGATATAATATTAACTGGAGTGATACATTACCAATTAGAGTAAGGTGCTGTTATATTCAGTTCAGGGATATTATACTTGCTGACGTGAGCTGCTATTAACTAAATTACTATGCTATTAAGTGGGATGGAAACTAATATCCTGGATTTTTTTTAAACGAATGAATTTTTATAAGTTTTAATTTTTTATAACGATGTAATTAACATCATTATCCACAAGTTTATTTTGCATTACTTGCCAAAACTTTCAATTCCGGATAGATTATAAATGATTTGTATTTGATAAAAAATGACTAGAGATGGCATTTTGGACATCGGAAAGAGTTTCAAGTTTTTTCTTAATTTCTTAAAAGATGGGAGCAAAAGAAAATCAGAGGGTGCAATGTCAGGCTAGTTGATGCGTGATGCAGCCAACCACAATTCATTATTTTCTTAAGGATTCACTCTGGGCATCCTGTTCTTGCATTATCATGGTTTAGGATAAGTAATGTTCTGCTGATAATGATGGAAATATTCTCGTCACAAACTGCATCATTTGATTTTCCATTTTTTAAACAGCAGAAACACTTTCTAAGAACATAAAAACTTGAAAATATATGGTGCTTCCAAGACGCCATTTCCAGACATATTTCTCTGAAAATTAACTGGTTTTTGTCCATCCACGACTGAAAATTTGCACACTAGATCGCAAAATGCTCTTGATAATTACATCGTTGATCAAAAAAAAAACATTACTTTTCGGTGTTACTCATACACTACAAAAAATGAACTGCAAAATTAGCAATTTTACAGTTTATGGGCGATTCTCTGTAAACTCATTTTCCATGCAGAATCTGTCCGTCCATGTTTTTTTTTAAATGTTCGTATTTTTATAACAGTATTGCTCTGGAAACGAATCTATTATCTTTGTTTCGAAGGAGGGCCAATTAAAGTTTGTGTTTTCCTGATAAATCATGATAGGGTGTAAGTCCCCTGCTTAGTGTAACTAGGAAGGGGACTGTGTATTTTCACCTTGTTGCGGTATATCTGCCAAACTATTGGAACATAATTTGTTATGAAACTACCCATACATGTAGACACAAATAATGGACCTAACAACTAATATGCTTCATAATTCAACTAATTAACATAAAAAATATCACTTCCCAGAGGACGGTTTTCGCAACGACCCAGATGCATACTTTCATCACAAATGTGGCTCTGAAACTAAGCAAAGTAGCGTTTCATTACCGTTCTCGACAATTTCGGTAAATTTACACTGATTACTTTAAATTTCATGCTAAAAAACATTTGCAAGAGTAATAGATTTTTCGTATTGTAGTTTTGAATTTGTGGTAGGAGACTGTTTGAAAAAACTCCGGACAGAATTCACATGACAATTTTAAGTTTTAGAAATACGTAATTAGACCTTATTTCTCATAAAAAAGATATAGTTGTATTATTCTATTTTTGGCAATTAATTTTCAAATTTATGTAGTGTTAATAGGTTTTTTGAAAAATTGCCTATAAGTGTTAGACTATAGGATTGGGACAACCAGGGTGCTTAGATAATTTATAGAAAAAAAAATTGTCATCGATCCAAATATAATTGGGCTGCAAAGTATTAATGCTTTACTTGCATTAAGAGCGATAATTACTTCATTACACTTTATTATTTTTAAAATACTCGGTTAGGACAGTCAAATACGAGTTTACAGAGAATCGCCCTTATTACTGTGTATTTTACAGTTTAAAACTGGAACTTAGGCGGCTGCCAGTATCATATTGTAAAAACAATAATTTATCTTTTGCAGTGTACTAGACTGAGATGTTACTGACGTAAAGAATACACTTTTAACTAGAGTTAAATGCTACGGACTAAAGTGATAGCGCAGTATTTGGAGTCAAACACATAAAATTCAATTCATTATGTGGTATTGCGCATGAATGTTCGATTTACTCTAGCTTTTGCTTACTTATGAATATTTAGTGAAAATAAAATACAACACTTTGACAATTGAGCTGATAAAAAAACAGCTACCCGAAGTTTATTAAAATACGTTAAAGTTTGAGTGGACACGTTTTCAAGAGTACAAAAGCTCTTTTATTTCTTACAAAGAATCAAAAATATTTCCGAAGTAACAAAGCATCAATAATTTTATTAAATGAAAATAATTAAATTGAATATTTTTGTCATGTAAAATGTTTATTAAAAGCAGCTATTCATCATGAAGACCTTAGTTTCCTTTTAAGCAGAAAGCTGAATCATTATTTGAAGGGACAACAACGCTCACGCCATTCAATGGAATTTTTACTTAAAATATTCTGTTGCAAGTAAAAGTAGCTCTTTAATTTTAAAATACAGGTGTTTATGTAATTCACTTTTATTACAATTTTTAAATAGATAAAAATTTAAGTTTCCGCATAAATAAATATTGTAATATTTAACGACAGTTAATTTTTGGTTTCTAAAATGCTTTCATTTATTCATAATAGCGTCTATATTCATTAAAAAGCGCGAATTTTAATATTTGACTCAATTTACATGAGGTAACAGTATATTTATTTAAACCTCTTAAGTTTTTAAAAACCTTTAAAATCTGACTACCAAATTCAAACCGACGTACTTTCCATTAAACTATACTTAGAAATTAACTAAGAAAAATACTTCTGCCCAATTATTTCCATTAAATCTTAAGTCACCTCATTTAACTTTTATATCGACTAATGTACCTTAAGTAAGAACAAAAATTCAAATCCCAGTCTTCCAAATTCATTTGTACTATCATCAGCCTCCGAAAGTTTGAGCAACAGCACAATTAGACGTCATTAACGTAGATAACAGTAAATATTTAATTTGAAAAAAAAAGAAGTTCTTTGTTTTTAAACTTCGACAGCGATAAAAAAAAAAATCTTCGAAAGATCAACCCATCTGATTCCACAAATAATGTTCTTTTTAATTAACTACACTCTGAGCTCAGAAAGATCTTTTCTGATATTTGTTCGTTGCTTTTAATCATATAAGTCACGCCAGATGCCGCCAAAAGAGTTCATTATGCAAAACAGACAAATCGCATAATCGCACTGATGTTTAACGTATGAAGAGAAAGGAAAAATAAGGGATCTGAATTAAAAGCAGAGCATTTGGGAAGAAAATTTTGAAATTTAGATATCGAATTCAGATACCGCAATGTCCATAAGATTAACTTTATTTGAAAGAATTTTGTATGAAATGAATAGAGAAGAGCATTAAGCCAGGACTCTCATTTACATTTACATTTATTTTTACGGAAAGATGTGGGTTAGCGTAATTGGAAGGTAGTTAAATAAATGAATGTAATTCATATCTATGGAACTTTTTCAGATGACTATTGTTTTTGTTAACTTCGTCTAGACGGAAAAGTAAAGCAAAGGATTATTCTTGTTTCCCAACTTTTGGGCGGCAAAATTTAATCCCATATATTTTTCTTAGTAAAAGTATATTATTTGAGGATAGAAAAGAATTTTCAATTAGCTTTTAAAGTCATTTGCATTGGTTTAAATTTTTTGTCAGCTTGAAATGTAAGAAGAAAACGGTTTTCTCGTATTCTGCCGTGCTAGTATAAAAGTGGTATTTGCAGTCTAGCTCAAACTGAGAAGTTGTTTCTAAAATTTTATGCCTCCATGTATTTGATTCAGATTCCAGTTTTCAAACTTAAAAAAAAAAAAAAAAGTGCATTATTAAATGACCACAGAAAATTGTCTTAAGGTAAAATGCGTTAAAATAACCATCTAGGGGTAATAACTCAAATTTTAGTTACGAATTCTATACCTAGAACGGCATTACCTACGGCCATTAAGAACTTGTGGTCACTCCACTTTATTTGAAATGTATGAACTTCTAACGAGGTTCGGCTCTATCTTGCCAGCAGAGTACAGTATTGGGCCTTCTCTTGCTTATTTTGAAGTAAACCATACTACAGTTAACTCTTGATTATTCGCGAGCGGATTATCCGCAAGGGTCTCGGGAAAGAAACAAACCCAATTAACTGTTTTTTTTTTTCGAAAAAGCTAACATTTAAATTCTGTTTTTTCTTCACATTTCTTACCCAAAAGTGCGATGTACGTAGTCCAATAAATTATTTTGCCTGGGCGTTATCGTAAGTACCACTTCTTTATACATTTTATATGCTTGAGAAACTCAAAGGATTTTTTTTTATGCTGTGCCTATCGTCACTGTTTGTACACATCACGTTTTAAGTGTAATGCAATTATTTTTAAGCAAAAATCATTTTTATCTTCGTCACCCCTTATTTAATTTTTTTTCGGATTATCCGCGATTTTTGTCATCCGCGATACTGTGCCATCCAATTCCTGCCGATTATCGGGAGTGTACTGTACATTGTAGAACATAATGGCCTACTTGTCTGAGTAGGCAGTCTTGTCGCAAGAACTGCAGCTCTGAGGCTATCCGAAAGAGATTGGATTATGATTAGGGATTACACACACTACCATTGCTACACAGCGTGCAGTTCGTACGCGTTTCAGTATTGTGCTCTATAGTAGCACTCTACGACTACTTCTTGTGGGAGTAGTTGGTCTCCAACGATCATTCTAGGAGCCTAAGATTTGAAGAACAACGTTTATCAAGCTGCTGCCAGCATACTCGAGGGTATTATGGAGAGAGTTCAAAATAGACTGAATGAGGGAAGTAAGAAGTATTGACGGCATCGGGCAGATTTTTTTTAAATTTAATTGTGGAAACATGAATGTTCATTGTTGTTGATTACTATCTTTAAATAATTAAATTTTCCCCATTAATGCCTAACATTTTTTTTCAAAGCTATTTTGTGTACTGGTTACAAATAGTGTTTAATAGACAGGAAAGATAATTAAAGAAATTTTATGTAAAAAATAATTTTTTTATTAAAAAAAAGAAAAATCGTCCTTAAAAAGTTACGCTAGGCACCAGAGGGTACATACTTCTTTTAGTAATTTTTTTTCTGCCTACGATAGAATATTTAAAAAGGCATTTTATAAGAGAAAAAGGGGCAGAGAGAGAGAGAGAGAGAGAGCAATTAACATAAACTGGGAAGCTGGGAATAATTTTAAAAACTTAGCTTTTTGTTTTTGAGATTGTGAACGATGTAATTCTTGATAAAGATCATATAAAATGGCTACAGAACCCATTTTACAATGGCTATGTACTGCAATTTGTTAATAATGAATTAAAACAATACCAAAGTAATAATTGAACATTATTATTTGGTTGAAATGTTCATTTTTGGAAAATTTAGACACACTTTTTGGACCGTCCCTAAAAAGGGACGCTAGGCATTAATGGATTAATCTCTGCGTGCATTGTTTTTATTCAATAACTAAACAAGCAAGTTGCTCAGTCCCACTTTATCAAAAGTGAAGTTTACATTTGATGATGATATTACATTTGATGAATTTGAATTTAACATTTGATGTGTGATTCTACTTGTTAAAAAAAATGTGTAATACAGCATACGCAACTGAAGGATAAAAAATTTCTAACGTAAACTATAGTAGCAAGGAGTTATTAATTGTTGAAAATATTATTTAAGAGAGAAATCACTTATTAACATAATAAAAATATATTTATATCTTACCCATGAATAGAGCAAAATTGTTTCTGGAAATTCCTGCCTTAAATATATTATTAAGCAGATATTTTTACGCGAATTTTTAAAAATCAGCAGACGTGAAATTTTCCGTAATTTGAGAGGAAAATGCTGAAGAAAATATTTTGATGAAATTTAATTTCTTTATTTGCGTAATTTCAAAATAGTTATTTACGCGTCGTATAATCCCAAATTTTTAATGCATAACAAATCATGGAATGTAAAGAAAAATGAAGTAGTAAACCCTGAGTTTAAAAAACCTTTAAACTTCTAGAGTTCAGAGTTTAGGCTTTAGAGTATTTGCGCATCATTTGACTAACTAGGCTCATTTAAAAAAAGAAAAAAAAATTGCAATTAAAATTAAAATTTGCTTAGAAGGCATATCGTTAAAAATTGTTTATTTACGAATTTAAAATAATTTTTATAGTACAGAGACTCGCTTTAAAGTTGTCTGGAAAAGTGCAAGTAATAACCGAAGAAAGTGTAATCAAAAGTACTTATTTTCTGAAATCTTTAATTAAAGAATGTGTATTGTGCGAATCGAGTCAGCTATGAACTTTACGAACTGCACTTAATTAAAAGTGTCTTTATTTGAAGTAAAAAATTAAATGAAAAAAAAAACAGCCTTCAACGTTGCATTAAGATAGGAGTATCAGATCTCTTATTGGTTCAGCTGTTTACCAAATGAGCTAGAAAAAGTTAACTCCTCGGGGCAAATCTGCATTTTGAACTTTTAAAAACTGAAGAAATTGAATTCTTGTTAACCTTTCGCAGATGTCGTTTTTGCTCGTTTTTTTTTTAATATCAAAAATATTGTTTTATTCTATGTGTAATGAGGAATAAATAAATCTTTATTAAAAATAGAAAGCTGAAGCATTAAATTGCCTGTGAATATAACATAATCAAGGGATATTAAAATAGTTCTGGCTAAAATTTTGATTTAGAGAAATGAGAAATAAGTGTACTAGATCCACTAACTTCAAAAAGAAAGATATTTTCTAGATTCCACTGCTCTTTTCAAAAAAAAAAAAAGTCCCTCGAATTTGTTAATATCTTTTGCAGATTTTAGCCACATATATTTTATATTTTCATTTTATGTTAATTCTATATTTAGTAGTAATAACATTCTTCGCAGATTCAAACCAAAATATTTTCTTATGTTTTCATCGGCTGTAAAATCTCTTTTCACTAGTGTTAATTTCCATCGCAGATTCAAGACAAAAATGCCTTTAGATTTCTTATTTGATGTACAATCTACCTTCACTAATGTTAATATAATTCGCAGATTCAGACCAGAGAGATTTATGTTTCCATTTAATATCAAATCTTGTTTCGGTAATGTGCCAGTAAAAAATGCCTTACTCTGTCTAGAAAAAAGACTTTGAGTATTTCACCAAATGATTTAGACGTAAACGAAATTCGTGGGTTTGTCTCAAATGTGTCTTAAACATACAACCTTTGCTTTTAACTTCGTTATTTATAGATAAACTTGTTTGTTAGCTATGGTTAACAATGAAGTCCACACCTTAGCTATACAAGGTCGGTTAGAAAAGTATCCGACTTGTGACCGGAATTTGGCGTACCAAGATCGAAGAAAACCTAATCACCCTTAAATTAGTCTTCTTGGGACTCCTGACACTACTTCTAGCACTGCTACTATTGTTGGAAGCAATACCAGAAAGCCTGTTTCGGGATGAAGTTTGTTTCAAGTCAGTTTAATTGTTGTTGTAAATTTATTATACAAAAAATGATTTCCAGCATTGATATGGTCGCTATAAATGCTTCAAAGTAATTTAATTGGAAAATATTTATGACAAAGTTCTTAAACAGATGTTTTCAAATGTACTAACTAAAACAACTGACTTGGTTTTACATATGATCTCAAACCTTTTTATGGTGGAAGCGAGACTTGCATTTTTATACATTTGATGTTTTGGATGTCTTACAATGTTTCTATTATGAAATGCAACGTGAAATAAAGAATAATTTCCAAGTTATTTCAGTAAGCATTAAAACCTTATACAAGTAGTTTTGAAATACTGTCTGAAAAGGTGAAATCTAATTTCTGTTTAAAACGAATGCGGAGTTCAAAAAGTACTATTTTTATAAGGAAAAAAGAAATTTTTACATTGGAACACTATTTAATGAACTATAACTTAAATCTGACTGCAGAGTTGGTACTTTATTTTCTGCAATATTTTAACATTAATTAAAATATTCGCATCTTTTGCCATTAATTTATACTTAAATAAAGCCAAACGCTTTGTCGAACGAACGAAACGCAATTACAAAATAAATATTGAAACAAATAAGAAAAATTTTGATTAATGAAAGCCAGATTCTATCAACCGTCCTCCCATTTAATGTAGCATTGTTTTTGTTTTTCCATTGCACTTAATTCTCGATTTGCATAAAATCATTTACTTGTACATTACCATAAAATCTGAATTGCAATTATGTCCATCTGTTTTCGTTGTTAGGATTCCGATGCAAAAGTTTTAAAACTAAACAGTGAAACTACATTTATTATTGAGAGGTATTTTTTCTTTATTTTATAAACAGTAATAGTTAAACTTTTTGGTAGAAATAAAAATGAATTGCTCGATGTTTTTGATCAGTAGTTATAATTGTAAAATCAACATGGATATGCCAAAAAAATAATTTCCCAAAGCAGAAGTTTGTTTTTTTAAACTAAAAAGCAAATAGAGTTTATGAAATGTAAAATTCAAAACATTTCCATACAGCAATTGTTGACATTTTAATGAATGCATAGAAGATCAGAAGATTTAAATAATACGATCTCTTGGGACTAAGAGAGAAGATATGAATTACAAATAATCAAGCATTCAAATTTAAACTAGTATAATTCGAAAAAAAATGAGCTGTATTTTATATGTTACTATCAGTACCCGCACGGCGATAGCCGTTAAATAAATGTAAAGGAAGTCAACTCAATAAATTTAAATTCACTCCAACCCTCCGAACTAAAATTATTATATTCTTTAATTTAAATGTGCTTCACAACCTTTTAAATTTCACAAAAAATCCTGTTAAAGTTTAAAACAATTCGCCAAATAAAGCAAAAAGACATTAAGAGTAAGTGACAGGAGATATTAATTATTCAAATTTAGTCAATTTTAAAGGCTTAACTATGTATGCAAATTTAAACCACTATGTAACTTCAGGGACAAAAGAGCCGTTTCTCTTTAAAATGGACCAAGTGTTTCAGTTTTGCGTACAAAGTTAGGCCTTGAAAATCGACTAAATTTGATTAATTAATATTTCCTGTTCTAATTAACAGAGAGAAACGTGCCAAAACTTTTCTTTTTCAGGGAAAAAAACCCCTTTCCAGCGATGTATAATGTTATGGGGTGGGGGAAAGTTTTCCCCCTCAATTAGGTGGTATACACCAAAAATGAGACTAATTAATTAATTTAAAAATAACTAATTCGAAATTTTAAATTCGGCCTTCGAAGTGCATTTCACAGGGATACGTTTGAATTTCGTGCCAAGTTGTATGTCTGCAGGTGCTGTGGGGGCTTCTAGCCATCGGTTACAAACATATATACAGAGCCTTTTTAGTTTAAGATGCCCTTTTAATGGTGTCTAAATTCCTCGGTTTCCGTGTATTACCGTTTTTCATAATCTTTCTGTTTCTCACTTTCAGATTCTAAATTTTCTTTCCTGCTTTTGTTTTATTTCTTGCTGAGCTTTCATTCTCTAGCTCTAAAAAGAGCCAGATAATTTGAACAACGTTGTTACCAAAACTCTGCTGAAACTGTTAGCTCAGTGTTTTGCTACATTTATTTCCATGGTTGCGGCTTCTATATAAAACGTGCTCTTTTGTAAAACAGCAATTGAAAGCTTTGTACTATGAATGAGTAAAAATAGACAACCTTTAAAAAAAACAAATATCATCAGCAAACAGCTGTTTCGGTGCAATAAATTGCAAGCCCCATCATCAGTGCATAAAAATAAAACAGATTAACATGCCATAGGTAGTCACTCGTGCGCTCTATTATTGGTGACATTATGTTCACTGGCCAGTTTGCTGCTTTGTGTTTAGTATTGTACGCTAAGGAAGAAACATTAAAACAATCTTTTGAAGTAGTTTTTGACAATTTTGATTGAAAATATCTGTATATGTATACACTATATAGAGCCCTTTATAATATAGTTGTACACAGAAAAACAAATTTTTGAAAAGTAAAAAAGTATAATAATTCACGTTCTTAATCTATCTACTTAAGCGAAGGTGCATAGTTTAAAAACCAAAAATAAAACTAGAGAAAGATGATTGCAAATTGTACTGATGTTCTATCAGGGAGAAATTGGTTTAAAAATAATTTTTTGTCGAATAATAAACGTGTCGGTGGTTTTTTTTTAATCACTTACACGTAATAACTGCCAAAAATACTCGCACAGCGTTCATGTTCAAATGTAATTCTTTTAGGAATTTTTGCGGATTTTGCTACTTTTGAATATCTCTAATGATTACATCACAAATATAGTGCATATAAAAGTTGTTACAACTTAAGACTTTAAAATACAACACGGTCTTTTCTATCAAGAGATCATCTTTGGCTAGTATTATTAATATCAGCATCAAATCTAGAACAACTAGGGTAGCGTATTGGAAGGATTTTGGCTTTTTGCACTCAAGTTAAGGACTTTTACTCGATTCGTCGGTGAACATTCAAGCTGTAGAAAATCATCAACGTAGGTGGATGGGTTCATTCCCCCAGGGTGCTTTTTTTATGTCTTTCTTATTCTAACCCAAGATCAATAAACAGAAATGCATTATACATTTTTCTACATTTTCTTGTGATTTTCTAAAAAACTTAAAACTTTAAGCAGTTGAATCTTTAATCTCTTATGAATAGTCTTATTGACTGGAACTTGCAAAATAGTTTTGAGTATCATGTACATTATACAATGTAACCATTTCGCCGTATGTTTTCTAGAATATTTTCCTTTCCTCGTATTCTATTCGACGATCGATACACAGAAATGCATCGTAAAATTCTCTCCTTGTACTTATCATTTTCTGCAAGTTTCAAGGCTTTAAGAAGCTGAAAATAATGTTCAAAAAATGATGGAATTTCTCTAAAAAAGTTGAAGCACTCCCTGCTATAATCTCTAATGTTTCAATTCGTTTTCCAAAATCGATAACATGATGCGAATTTCCAATAAATATGCTTTTTAAAATGTCATCCATTCAGCGGAGAAGTTTGAGACAGATTACTTTTCGGATTTACTTTGATTGATTTCTTTTGCTTTTACTTTTTTCTTGAACATAAAATCTTATTTTTTAAAAAGGAACTTTTAAGGCACTATCTTTTCATTTTGGAAGTGAAGCATTTTATTCATTTATAATTTAACGATTTCATGTTTTTATTTCATAAATATACATATCTTACATAGATTCGGAATTACATTAAAATTTGAATGAGTGATTACAGGAATAATCTGTTCAAAAGTACGTTAAGTTATGTGTGCAGCAATTCTAATTCTTTTCTTCTTAAAAGTTGTACTTAACGCACTATGTCGAGAATATGCCAGGAGGCGCTATTATAAAGAAAGGATATTAACCTGTTAACTGGGTATGACGAGATATTTCGTCATACATAAAAGCCTACAGCAATGGGCATGGCAAAATTTTTCGTCATGGAAATTAATCGTAATATATTGAACGCATCACGTTCTACGTTGTTCTTATCTATTAAATCTTAGAATGGTTATATATATGCCATCATATTGTCGATGCGTCATGAATTTTCATGTTCTTGTAATCTGTAACTTGAGCACTATTAACGGGAAAACGGGCGCTGCATGATTTATACTTCGAGCTGCCACAATTTGGATTCATTTTAGTCTGCGTTTTAGTATCTTATATGTTAGTAATAACTTTCTGATTTGAATATTCTTATTGTGAATTTCAGTGTTTTATATATTTTTATTAGTAATAAATTTATGACTTAAATACTTTTTATTTTCTACAAAATATGGCTAAAAATATAAAATATTTTATCAAAAGAAATAAAAATCATAAGTTAAAAACGATATTCTTTTATTATTTGAGGTGTGATATTACTTATCGCTGCGAAAAAAAAGTCCCCATTGTGAAACGAGTTGAGTAATAGCTAATTCCCCGGTTAACAGGTTAAGGGATATTATAAAGAAGATTCGTCCAATTCAACCGGTAACTTCAACTTTTCGTTCAATTGTTGTTGTTGTCTTGTGACAATCAGGCTAGTAATTTGGGGTGCGCTGCTTTACATTTCCAACTGTACCATGATTTGGTCTGAAGTGCTACTACCACAGCACACGTATGCCAACCCAGGTAGCACAAAAAACGTTTAAACGTTTTATAAATGTGTTTAATCCGTTGTCACAACATTAATAACCATTTTACAACCTTGAAAAAACGAAGTGTGCTACTTGGGAAAGGGACAGGACCGTCATTTCGAATTTTTCCGGGGGGGGGTGCAAAGGGTGTATACACAATGTAAATTTGCTATTTACATGTAAATACATTTATTTCCTAAAGTCGGCGGGGCGGGGGGGGAACTGACCCCCTCCGCCCCAAAATGACGGGCCTGCATACGGACCCGTTTATAGGGTAGGTAACTATTTACAGCACAACAACTTATTCACGCAAAGAAAGGACAAGGACAGGAGAGAGAAAGTACATCCATACCAAAACCAGTATTCGAACCCGGAACCTCCCCATTCGGGTCAGACTCCTCTGACCAGCAAATATAAAAAGTTGATAGCTTGATTTCGCACCCTTGCGACAAAAGTGCCAGAACTCAAAAAATTGTAATTTTTGAGTTATGACAGTCATTAGACGTAGTTGACCCGTCTCTACCAATCTTCAAAAGAGCCAGAAGTTGCATTGAAAAATCAGCCGCCAGAGGGCAGTTATGGCGTTTTGTTGTTATCAAGATGCATAGGACCCCTTCCATTGAAATGCCACATCTTGAGTTGTCGTCCAGCCTTCGTAGAGTAACGTACGTAACTAACGATCATAGTTTGAGATGTATCGGTCTTCATATTGACAAATTCAAAAATACTAAAATGTGCCTAGTCAGATCGTTTTCTGCAATTCCTAGAAAACGTATTTTTTGAGTTGTGGCACTTTTGTAGCAAGGGTGCGATATGTTAACTTGTGCACGGTAGACAACCATTCGCATCACAACAACACACTCAAACAAAGAAAGGAAACGGACGACAAGAGAAAGTACATTTATGCCAGAGGCGGGATTCGAGACTGGGAGCACTACACTCGAGTCAGACTTTTCTGACCACTGACAAGATGGAATTCCATTCAACTACTTGCTAGAAATATCATACCACATGGATATTTTCTGCCCGAAGTTGACTGGAGAGTGGAAGTTGCTGTTGAGTTGGAAGTTGGGCTGAACGAACTATCCTGTGTGTAATACCCGTTTAGGTATAAAAAAGAGCTCAATCCATAAGTTTGCAATTTTACTTTTTTCATAATTTAATGTTTCTTTGTTTATACAGGGTGGCCCAGAAGTCACTTTACATTTTGAAAATTAAATAACTTTTTTTCTATTAATATATTTCTTTTTCTCTTTTCAAAATTAAAAAATATAATCCGTGGAAATTTTTCGCATGGATAAGTTTACAACAGAACAACGAGTGACGATAATTGAATTTTACTTTGAAAATGGATGGTCAATTGTTGCAACGCAAAATCGTGCGCCACTTTAATGTTCGACATCCCCCTAGTAGGCCTGCAATAAGGAACTTAGTGACGCATTTTCAACAGACTTGACTTGCAGAGCCATGCTGTTGAAAACGCGTCACTAAGTTCCTTATTGCAGGCCTACTATTGGAATGTCTAACATTAAAATGGCGCACGATGTTTTCGTTGCAACAATTGACCGTCCATTTTCAAAGTAAAATTTAATCATCTTCACTCGTTACTCTGTTGTAAACTTATCCATGCCAAAAATTTCCAGGGATTATATTTTTTAATTCCGAAAAGAGAAAAAGAAATATATTTATAGAAAAAAAAAAGTTATTTAATTTTCAAAATGTAAAGTGACTTCTGGGCCACCCTGTATTATAAAGTCACAAAACGATTTGGAACGAGTTTCTCTCAATACAGTCAAAAAATCGTTTTACTTGAAAACCTGCCCAATCTATGATCTTACCATTTTATCAATATAAAGAGGTACGAGTAACCTTTACAACATCATTTTAATTAATTGCTTAATTAACTCAGACTTTAACTGTACAGACATAAAGGAGAAAAACCATAGATTTAATTAAATTTGAATGAAAAACTGAAAAACATAAATAAACAAGAAGTTCTGTCAAGAACTAAACGAGCCTACTTTCCCGTACATCGACATCGGCATTTTAGCATCTGATCAATATTCTCTTGAATATCTGAAACTGAAAATTATGTCAAACATACCTTTATAGCACTTAAAGCTTATTTCTAAAAGCAAAATATACCCCTCTCATCAGATGAAATGGACAAGTAAAAAGTAAATAAACGAGTAAATAAAGTTTTGTCGCACCTTTTAAAGAATGTAACTGTTATAGTTCTTCCGTAGAAAAATTTCACAATCGTTTTCAAAAGAAAAAAAAATAATAAATAAAATAAAAGTACAAAGAACATCAAAACACATTTTATCAAAGAAAGAAAAAAAAACCTCGTTCGTTAATAAAATGTCTCAAATTTTATTTTTAATCCGTTGCCAGTTGTTAAATATAAATAAAGAATAAAATGCTCTCGTGAATGAAACACTTTTGTTACAAAAAAAATCGTCTGCAAAATAAATAAATAAATAAAAATAATAATAATAAATTAAACAAAAAAAAAAAAAAGAATGAATAAATAAACAAAAAATCGTCTGCCCAATCAGTCATTTTCTTCTGTGCCTGCATTTCCGCCCTGTTTGCGGAGTCAGAGTCGGAATCAGAGTCCTCACAGAAGATTTTTAAGAAAAGTATTTTACATACATTTTTTATCAAAACCGTTTTCTTACAAAGTTAGTTTGAAGGAAATCCGCCTTTAAGTTCAGAATCAACATTCAATTTAACTTTCCCAGTAGGCGCTCATGTTAAAATTTTTTCTGAACGGTTCATCATAGAACGAAAAATGGTTCAAATTGAAAAGTGAAATATGGGAATGAGTCTCTCCGAGATCTTTCGAACAAAAAAAGTTTATTCAATTCGGACGGTTCACTTAAAAGTTATTAGGTGGAGAAAAGTTGCTTGAACGGTTCAATGTTGAACGAAAAAATATTCAAATTGAAAATTTAAATCCGGTAATGAAATATCCTTGCCGAGAATCTTTCGAACAAAAAAAAAGTTTGTTTAAATCGGACTGTTCACTCAAAAGTTATTAGGGGTGAGAGCTTGTTTGAATGGTTCAATGTTGAACGAAAAATTGTTCAAATCGAAAATTTAAAAACGGGAATGAAGTATTCTTGATAAGATCTTTCGGACAAAAAAAAGTTTGTCAAAATCGGACTGTTCACTCAAAAGTTAGCATCGCGGGACAGGTTGTTTGAATGGTTCACAGTTAAATCAAAAATTGTTCAAATCGAAAAATCAAATGTGGGAATGAGCTGTACTCGCCGAGATCTTTCCAACAAAAAAAAGTTTGTCAAAATCGGAATGTTCATTCAAAAGTTATTAGGGGGTGGGGACAGACAGACCGACCGACCGACCGACCGACCGACACACAAATTCCCCATCTCAATACCCTACTTTCAAATTTTTAATTTTTCGATATTCATTTCATTTTTTTTGTTTCTTTTTGACTTTTTTTTACTTGGCGATATTTTTTGAACTTGGCGATATTTTTTGGACTTGCCGACATTTTTTAGATGCATTAAGCCACTTTTAATGCTTTTTTCGTCTCTTTTATTTTCAACGGAAAAGTAGGCTAAAAAAGACCGATTTATTAGAAACCAGCTTAGTCTAAATTATTTTTATTTGTAAATAATTAGACAATACTACTAATTTGAAAAATAGAATAATAATTCGTACTCCGACTATTTTTTAAACGAAGGAAAAAAAAAACTTTTTCAACAATTAAGCGGAATATGTATGATTATTAGAAGCATTTAAGATTTATTTTTTATCTATCGTATGTCAGTGACAAAATTCAGTAATTTTGTAACTACAAATAGAAGTACTATGGTATTTGCAAAAAGTGCTTTTTATAGTATGTTTTCTTAGTGATAAAAAATGTCAGACTTCCAACTTGACAGAGCTTGTAAAGAGCTTTTAGTGCTTATTAAGAGAAAATTTGAAAATTGAAGATTAGTAATTTTTGTCATACGAATCTAATGTATTTTACATTCTCTGATTTAAATTTTAGTAAAACTTTTCAGCGAAACTGTCGAACCTGCCATCAATCTGCAAATTAAAGCTCTCTCTGTGATATGCTTATTAAAGTATTTCATCAGGGAATTATATAGCTTATAAAGAAAGCAGATTGAAATACATCCGCTGTATATTTGTATGTGAAGGGTTTCCATATGAATAATCAGTAAAGAGAATGATTTACCAAATCATCAGTCATAGTCCCACATAGAGTGTTAATACTGTCAGATCTGAATTATTTTTAGAAATATTTCGTGAAATACGAAATGGGTGTTTCAAGTACTTTCAGAGTTTCAGTCACAACTATCTTCGGAAAATAAGTAATGAGAAATAATGAGCTAAACGGACAGGAAATGCCACGCATTATTTCTAATCAAAACGAAAAAGAGACTGCCCTTTAGCAGTAATTTATAGTTGTTTGGGTACCTCATAAATAACTTTTATTTTCGCGGGCTGCTTTGAATTGTTTAGTAAAAAATATTTTTTCATACAGTTTTGAAACGCAGTTATTAATATTTTTATTGAACTATCGTACAATGGAATTTTATCGCTTCATACTTTATTGGACCATTTTGTAAAAACCCAAAACAATTACTGGCTTTGATTTAGGGTTAACATTATGGTTTGTCCGAAACTCTCTCCGGAAATCATACGAAAATAATTTTAATTAGCTGCTTAAATTCATTTGTCATTTGTATGAAAATTGTTTCAACAGGGATTTAAAAAATTAAATGAGTAGGGAATCATAACTTATTAAACCGAGTAGCTTACACGAAAAGGAGCATTCTGAAGAGCTAAGTTTAAGATTTCTGCTTTCATAATTTAAAAGGCCCTAATTTGAATTTTGCTGCAATTCGTTTTTAAGTTTTTTGTTTGTTCAACGCCATAAAGAATTCCAAGAAATTTGAAATTTTGCTCCAAGGGGACTTATGAGCTAAAATTTTCAAAAAATATAATAGCATTTATAAAGCTTAAAAAATTATTTCTTCTAGTTTTTCCCATATTGCTTTCGTCAAATTATAATACGTCAATGAATATCAAGGGACTGAATGAATAGTTATCTGAACTTTTTTACACATAAAATTACATAATATGACTTTCTCAAATAGTTTTTTTTGTTACAATACGCACACACATATTATATATAGAGCAAAATTATGAAAAAAGGATATGATTGCTGATTCTTGAAGTTCTTCGGATGTTGTAGAAACTAAAGTCTATATTGCTTCAGCAAAATAAAATGGCTCTTAGAATTAAGAAGATGGAAAAATAAAGACATACAGAATCCAAAAGTATAACTATTCCTTAAACGTGTTTTTGACAGAAAGTTTATATAAATGATCTAGTATTTCTTCTAGATATTTTTTATTTCCTTCCATACAAAAGCTTTCTTTTCAACTCAATAATAACTGCTCCGCTTTTTAAAAAAGTGGTCTGATTCTCAGATGGTAGAAGTAATTCGTATAAGGGCCTAAAAATGTAATAGGACTTCTTTCGAGGAATTTGGAAAAAATAGATAAATAATAAATGAACGTTACATTTGAAAGAAAGTTTCTGGTGAAATAACTATGAGAACAGCCAAATTTTTTCGCCTAAATGTTTTCCCGTATTTTTCTTGGTAAACTAAATAATTCTTGGAAAAAGGATGAAAATTTTCCACTGCAATAAACACGCGATATTTTGAAAGATAAAATCACAATAGTTATGGTTTTATAACTTTATTAAATGTCATGATTTATTTTTTCCCCTTTTTAATACAATGCGGAAGCAGGAAAAGAGATGTTTCAGTTTATTATCAAAATATTTGCTCTTTGCTGGTAATTCTTCGCTTTTTCGTATATATACACAGCTTGCCTACGTTTCACCTACAAGACCTTTATTTTCGCAACAGCAAACTCTAGATCAATACTTCTTTTCCCAAATGATCATCAGATGCCGACCTTAGATATTAAAAGTTTGAAACGAAAATACGAATGAGCAGGAAATATATAAAATCTTACTTTTTATACGGTCCCTATGTCCCGTATAACACATTTAGAGAAATAAAAAACATGAAAAAAAAATGAATTTTAACATCTCGAATTCAAATTATAGTTTTCGCAATGACGAATCACGATAGACGTGTGCGTGTGTGCTCCTTCGTCATCATATCCTGCATAGTGGTGTGTGTGTGTGCTCCTTCGTCATCATATATCCTGCATAGTGGTGTGTGTGTGTGTGTGCTCCTTCGTCATCATATATCCTGCATAGTGGTGTGTGTGTGTGCTCCTTCGTCATCATATTCTGCATAGTGGTGTATGTGTGTGCTCCTTCGTCATCATATCCTGCATAGTGGTGTGTGCTCCTTCGTCATCATATTCTGCATAGTGGTGTGTGCTCCTTCGTCATCATATCCTGCATAGTGGTGTGTGCTCCTTCGTCATCATATCCAGCAGAGTGGTGTGTGTGTGTGTGCTCCTTCGTCATCATATTCTGCATAGTGGTGCAGCTGGACGATAGCAGACTACGTCTCTCACCATCTCCTGTGTGAGGAAGGAGCAGTGGCCGGTGAGTAGGTTCAGGAGATGGAGCACAGCGATGCGAGATTTTTGACAGCGAGACTGCCAATTTAAAAAAAGGAACCACCCGGAAAGTGGGGTCCTAAAAGAAAAGAAAACATATAGTCATTTGTCATTGCTCAAAAAAAAAAAAAAAAAAAAAAAAAAAAAAAAAAAAAAATCGAGACGATAAAGTTTGATATTTAGTACACTCAACCGTTCACCGAGATAAAAATGCTGTTGTTAATGGCATTAAAAAAAAGTACCTTCTTCAGGGTTGTACATAGAAGGCAAAAATTTTACCAGTGCTGCCTTGGTTTTTTTTAAGGCAAAAGCACCTTATAATTACAAAAAAAAATGTTTATTACTCTGATTTTAATGAGCTATCCGCACGTGTGTAATATTATCATTTTTCTTAAAATAATGCCTTCGAAATGCAATCTTTCATTTAATTACCGAGAAAATAATTTCTTGGTGATATCTTTCTAGAACTATTATAGAAAATGTGTTAGCATAGAAATTGGCAATCAAGGCTTGATAAAAATAAGATTATTTCACTTGAAAGGTTTCCTTTCTCAAAACTACAAGAGAAAATGCATTTGAAACGCAATCTTCTATTTAAGATTCTCATTAAAGTAATAGAAATCGAAAGTGTAAGAGCCAATGTCCTAAGAAGTGAAGATACAATTTCTATGTAAAAATCCAATTTAGTACTAATGGACAATTTGCAGTGCCTAAAGAATGAACGAAGAAAATGTAATGACTTTAATGTTGACAGCAAAGCCCATTTCTGCTGTTAAATTTAATACAAGTAATTCGAATAAAATTTTCGTATTCTATGTACACAGGGTGTTCTGTGTTTTACTTGCATGACCCTTCTTTTTGCAACCGTTCGTCCTAGATGCATATTTCTAAAGGCAAAAATGCTCAAAACGAGGTGTGGAGTTAAGACATTAAAGTTTTGAAGCTGAGGGGGGGGGGGAGGTCAAGAAATACAAAATCAAATTTTTAAAACGGATCCTTGTCCCTAACTTTATATTTAGGAAACCAAGACCATAAACTAAGTTATAAATAAATGAAAAATAAATAAATAAGTTATTATAAAAAATAACACAATTAGAACACAAATAATTACTTTAGTACAACAATATTCGCCTTGATATGAAACGCAGCGTTCTACGATTAACACTCCTTTGCACTCGGTGGAAGTGACATCTTTGGGTTATAATATAGCATATGGTTGTTTTGCGGCTTCAGAAGAAGTACCCGTCATTCCACTTAAAGGGCGATACGTTTTGACTCACTTTTCTGCACGTTTGCTAAGTTTTCTGCTAAGTTTGCGCTGTGACGGACTTACATGCGGATTTACAAAAGCGCTAGGGGATGATACTGCACAAGGCCATGGTATACACACGATAACAGTAACTAATAAGTCATAGAAAAGCTAAAATCTCATTATAATTACCCAACAAGTAATTATTTCACTCTAACCACTAAAGCCTTTCGTGATTTGTAAAACAATTTTTTTATATATTATGATAATAACTAACGTTTTGCTAATGAGAATTAAGTTAATATGCACTTTTTCCCATTTGTGATAAAAACACACTTGTTTTATGTTAGCTTTTATCATTAAAAGCTAACATTACGCATTTCTAAAGTCCTACCCTCAAAAAGAAATTTTAGTACCTCACGTTAACACACAAACGTCATGCATGTAATCTCTCGGGGATTCAGTTCAAGGCAATTAGTCTCTTTTACAATAATTTTTCTCCGCCTAGACGATATTTTATAGTCTAGTTGCAAGTAATTACAAGTTCCCAAGAATACAGGGCTTCTCTATTTTCTCACTCGAAATGCATGGAACACACCCAATGGAATGCTCAAGTACTGTTTTTCAACATGTTTTGCATACAAAGTAATAATGCAGCTAATAATTAGATTAAAATTTTCATTTTTAAATAAAAAAAGTTGTAAACGGGAAAGAAAAGGTCCGAATTTGCCAAAAAAGCACTATATGATTTGATTTAATGCTTTACACAACATTCACACACCTCTTTGTGATAAAAAAAAAATGTATTGTTTTATGTTTTAAAAAATAATGTAGTAAGTGTATTCTAAAATTAAAAATTATATTTAAAGCAAATGCCCTTAATATTTCTAATAGGGCTGCATTATAAGGGCTTGGCTCCACATCAGTAGAAAACCTACAGAAACCGAAGTCAGAAATCGAAAATCCGGGTATTTGCTATTTGTACGCTGCTGCGTAGTCACGTTTACCTTTCTGCTTTATTTTTCTGCTGTACGTCAATGTGGAGATTACCCCTAAATGATATATAACTGATTATAGATACGCTATGCGCACACAGTCCTGTTGTTGAACAGCTTACTAGCCTGGTCAGAGTGCCATCAAAAATTGAATTATTCTCAACTTTGATTAATGTAGTCAATGCTAATCTGATCATTAAATCTGTGAAAACTTACAGAACTAACTTGATCTTTCAATATTTATCTTTTTGTTTTATCTCCAACTTTTCTTGAGCTTCGATTAAGATGCGGAATACTTTTAATTATTCTGATACATGAGTTTCTATACGTGACACTGGAATCAAGACTTTTTTAAAACTTAAATGATCTGCCATGTACATGATACTGAATTTCAATATATGACAACATTGGACACATTAGTTCAGCTCATATTTCGAGAAACTCGGGAAATAATCTTCCCTGACTAAAATTATTCGCCAATAACTTTTAAAAAGTTTTACAGCGATTCTTTTGAAATGTATTTAATTATTTTGTTTACAAAAGCTAACATTTTTAGTAAGTTATCATCATACTTTCTAAATATTACATTTGAAAGTATTTGTGCTGTCACTTTAATGCACTCTGAATTATTAAAGAAACTAAATAAAAAATATAATTATATCGGTCTTAGAAGCTTTTTGAACGTGTATTAACGTAACTAGTGCTTTCATAAAAGAAAATAGCACTTACTTCTTTGAAGATGGGACAGTAAAAGAAATTCCAGACGTACAGTAACCAGCGAAAAAACTATTTTCTAAATGTGTTTTTGACAGAAATTTGATATAAATGATCTAACCTTTTTTTCACGCTTTTTTTCCCCTCGATAGAGCTTCATTCGCTTCAGTAATAACTGCGTTGGATGTTATTTTTGATAGAAAAATGATTCGTGCATTAAACAGTAAATTGGAAATTTTCGAAAAATTTTAAATATAAATAAAATGAACACAAAATTTTAAAGAACGTTTCCAATGAAATACCTTGAATAATTTCTTGACTTAATTAGTGATTTTTTTGCACTCAATTGTTTCCTGTTTCCCCCCAAAATTTGAAGATATTCTTCGTATCACACGTTGGTGCTGGGAGTGAACTGAAAAAAAAAAAAAAAAAAAACTGTGTATCCAACTGCTACCTTTTAAGTTAACTCGTTTAAAATTCATCTAAAGCGAAGTTTTCGTGACGCAATTGGCTAGCGCTTTCAACTGTTAACTGAAGGGTGATGGTTTTAACCCCTTCGGCAGAGTGTTCTTTTTTTATTTTAAAAAAGAAAAACAGAAAATACGGTTTGAGACAAGTTATGCTTTAATTGAATAGCATGTTACAATAAAGCAGTGAGTAACCGCCCCTAAGCAAGAGCTAAGGCAGGAACATGCAATACACCGCCAACTCGGCTATTTCGATCCATGGACGCTGTAAAAATTTTAAAAAGTTCTACAGCGATTCTTTTGAAATGTATTTAATTATTTTGTTTACAAAAGCTAACATTTTTATTAAGTTATCATCATACTTTCCAAATATTACATTTGAAAGTATTTCTGTTGTCACTTTAATGCACCCTGAATTATTAAAGAAACTATATAAAAAATATAATGATATCGGTCTTAGAAGCTTTTTGAACGTGTATTAACGTAACTGGTGCTTTCAAAAAAGAAAATGGCACGAACTTCTTTGAAGATGGGACAGTAAAAGAAATGCCAGACGTACAGTAACCAACGAAACTTACTTGCAGTCCATGGATCGAAATAGCCGAGTTGGCGGTGTATTGCAAGCATGTTATAAAGTTGAAAGTAACAACAATTGAAACAACAATTCAATACAATTTTTAGTTAATAGGGTTAAATTTATAAATCCGAACGACTTCAACATTATAAGCTTATGTTGTTCAGTATAAGCATATATTTTAATAGTTCAGTGTTTTGAAATTTTAAATCTTTCGGCGTGTTTTATTAACTTAAAAATTTGTATTTTTACTGTAAGCAAAGTAAACTTTAAACCTTTACAAAAATATTTCACCGATATCGTTTGATTATAATTTCAATTTTGTAGTTTGATTTGAAAACCCTTTTCCACCTGAATGGTGTGTCAGTTAAGGAATTTCCGTAATTCCCTTCTCCTACAGAAAACTGCTTATCTAGGAGCCGGAAGTCTAAAATACATTTTTTTTTTTCAGTTAAGCAGACATCAAAATTTAATTTTTCCAATTCGACGTAAATTTTATCACATAATAGGAGAATTTAAAGCTACACTGTGCATTCCAATATTAGATTGAATCAAAGGGTAATTATATTTAGGTTTGGCAACTTGATTTAAATTACTACCAATGAAACCAGCATACAATTCGATTTGAATAATATCGTTGAGCTTGAAATGTAGAGTACAATTAATCAACCCTTTCTCGCACAAAATGGTCATCCGAGAAAAGAATAATCTCTTTTGACTTTTTGTCCTCACTTCGTTAGATTGAAAAAGGTTTCTCCTGTAGACTTAAAACACGTGGCTGCAGTTATGAGCAACTTTTGTGCAATAAAACGTTTATTAATCTTATGTTACAGAGTATAGCTGATTACTAGAGTAAAAGTCGATAGGAAAAAAATCTAATACCCCCATTATTAGTTAGAATATATTTAATCTATGTATACTGATACGAAATTTCTACGTATATATTTTGCACTTTTTCGCCAGGGTAGAGTTTCAATTTAAATACATGTGAATATTAAAAACCATTATGTATCAAATGATTGAAACAAAAATGCTACGTAAATAAAGCACAAATCATCAAAAAAAAAAAAAAAAAAAAAAAAACATATAGCTATTTCAAAGCTACAATGGAAACTCTTCATCGGTGCAAAAAGCTCACCATGAAAGCTCTAGAAGAACTGAACTTTACCACGTGGACAATGGGTCAACCAATAGGAATTCCGACAAGAGACGATAACCGACCAAGCAACAAATTGTGAGTCAGCTTGCATGGTGAAGTTAAGGGATGACAACCACTCAAAAGCTCAAAAAAAGTGGAAGAAACGAACAATTAAACGAAGCAATTATAAAAATTGATTCGAGATATCAGGAAAAAAAACGGCAGGAAAAATCTTTGACTAGAGATTAGAGGTCATAACCTGATGAGCATTTATAAAAAAAAAATCAAGTAGATGAAAAATCAAAATTGATTGGAGTTCTAACAATGCTGATCAGTGGAAAAACATTCAAGTTCTTTATGTTTGACATAATTTTTATAGTCAGACCAACGTACCTAAGTCCACATTTTTGTATTATGCATTATAATATAAAGGGTCAACATTATAAAAAAAATGCAGTAAAAAAGTACGATATGTAACGGGTCGTGACCCTTAAAAATATTTTTTTTAATTCAGAAAGTTATTTTACAAAGTTCATACTTTATTGGAAATGGTTCATTTATATTCAAACACATAGAAGTTCGAACCCAAAGTTTTAAGTTTTGGGAATAAATTACAAATATCTAAGTAAAAATATCACACCGTGCAACTAGATTGAACAATTGTTTTAATTCAACAGTTTTTAATCCTTCCTATGAGACACTTCGCAATTCTTACAAGCGCTTTCATATAACTTCTCAGTTGTTCAATATTTATTTTCCGAATCACCGTCTTCAACAATTTTCCAAGAAATTTATCTTCCTTAAAACTGAGTCCTCAAATCTCTCAAGATAAAGAGTATACAAAACTTTCACGTCGCATTTATCATTCATTCTCTACTAAATTCAGAGTTTAAAAAGGAAGAGCATAATGCTTAAAAAATGAAAGAAGTTTCCTCTAAAAGTTTGACATGCTCCAATCCGTAATCTTTTATAGTATTTCATGTCGTCTTCTTCGATCGAAGCAGGGATGCGTATTTACGAGGAATATGTTTTTTAAAGTATTACCCATTGATGGATATCTTTCATTTTTCTGATCTAGTTTAAGAAGCCAATATAAAAATTTATTATTTTCTTCTTTTTTTGCATTTTATTTTCCACTTACGTTTAATCCTGTTTCTAAAATATGATCCATTCTAACTTTTTCAAAGCTGCATGCTTGCTTCATAAGTTTTCCTTAAACTTTCTTGAGTTACTAACACATTGTGTGTTTGTTTGAGTTCGTTAAATATGTTATGTAAAAAAGCATTTGCTGTCGTTACAGGTTTGCGCTGTTTGAATCAAAATTTTAGCATGGTAATCCAGTTTTGGGTAGGATAAAGTATATGGTGATATTGGTGATATAATAGGTTTCTTGTCGACGGAAATTATTAATTTTCCAGATTAATCACTTTATTAAAGACGTAGTAGTTGCAAGAGCTACGTAAAATTTTTTCTGAACACATAAATTAGTTGCCTTCAGGACTCTGTACTCGAAATATGAGGTCTTAAATTTTGCTAAAATTTTAAAGAATAGTTACTAAATTTAGCAAGTTTCAATGAGCAACAACAGACATCTTTCACATGGTTTGCAAATTGGTGTCCTACTTATGCAGATGGTAAAACTTCGCAATCAATTTCTCGCCAAGTCTTTAAATTTCGCGTTTTTTTTTTTTTTAATTTCGCCAGACGGTAAAACTTTATAGCTCGATAACGGGAGGACAAAGACAAATAATTTTTGCTTCAAAAATATGTATCAAGGTACTTTTTCAATTGCTACCTAGTGGAACTCTTTTCTACATTAGAATGGTTCCTTATTTTGTATTTGCTGACATGTTCAGACAAAGTAACATAGAAACCCTTTTCTTTTTTTTTTTTTTTTGTGCCTGGAGATTTTTAGACATGAGTTTAAAAATCTTTACGCACATACAAACATCCTAATTCCGCTTATTGCAATTTCTTGGAATATTTTATCTATTTAATAAACTTTAAGTTTTTTTTAAATCTTAACTTAAGCATTTGGGACACTATTTTTGGAGTCCCATATTTATATTACATTTGGGACAAAGCCTAACCTGAAAACAATGTGAACTCTTCGACAAGTTTAATTACACTGTACCGTACTCTGCTTGGTTAGTATCCTTACAAATATCGGTTATACTGATTAGTTATTAATGTCGCTCTTCATTTTACATTTAATGTACTGTTTCAGGAAATGTAAAGTTACTTTTAACGCGCTTCAGGCTCAGACTTTGATAGTTGCTCTTTTCAGTTCAGGAGTGGCATAGGCAATTTTAATTTCATTTGTTCAACAAAAAATATTTTTTTTTACTATATGATTCAATTCATACAAGTTTTGTGCACTGTACACAATGCATAGTTATTCTAAATAATGAGTGACTGCGAATTCTGCTGGTAAAATAATTATCAGGCTTCTCAGGGCCTTTTAACGTTATTTGCCTTCACATCATTTGTCATTCTACGGAATGTTTAGGTCTTTTATTCAGAGCCTATGGAAAGCATAGAAGAGTTCTCACATTTCATACTTTTCCTCAAAACAAATGTCATATTTCATTTAGAGTAAATGCTAGGTTTTAGTCATTCGTTTCAAATTATTTTTTTTTTGAATTTGAATCAGCTACAATACTAAGTTCTACATTTTTAACCAACAAAATCATTTTTCCTGAATCAGGCAATGTTTTTTTTTTTGGTCTTTACTAAACGCTTTAAAAGCTGTACAAATCTATCAGAATAAGAATAATAAATTCTTCACAATTATAAACCAGCTCTCATGTGAGGAGTTGTAAACTGCCGTGTATATATCTCTGAAAAGAAGAAAATTGGTTTACCACCTTGCAGACATAATAAGGTTCTGATTAGTAGAGCTATCATCCTGAGAATGTTTACTTCTTTTTTGGGTAATAGGAAACAATAACTGACTCTGAGTTGATTTGGGTTATTTTTGTAATGCTTTTCAAAAAGCAATCTAAATAATGCACCCTATTTTTTTACTGAACTCTCAAGAAAGAGAGAAACACTGTCAAGGTCGTAGCTAAACTAACCAGAGCTGCATTTTACATTGAAATTAAAAAAAAAAAAAGTAAATCTATCACATTTCTTAGTAATTGTATCCCAAGTAGCATCAACTCATCGGATTTTGCTCGGCCGATCATCGAACTCCTCGTAAACTGATCTCGTAACGCACGATGACATCGTTCCGATCAGTATCCGAGCACGGTTTCTGATGAGCTACTTTTCTTCGGAAAGCGATATCTTTTCGATCAACTTTCCCGATGAAAAGAAGTCTAGCTATATTCCATGGGAAAACAATATCTTTCCGATTAAGTTTCCCGATGAAATTCATCGGCACGGGACTGTTCTGCTTATAAAGTGTTCCAAATCTCATCGTATTTCGAGCAAAACTCATCGGATTTTGCTGCTCGGATTCTGTTTGGCCGATGAGACATATTGGATCATCGACCGATGAGAATTTCATCGGATTTCGATGAATGGCCGATCATCGGCCGATGAGATAATGCTGCTAGGGATTTTTATTTGTAATCATCGGTCCTTCACGTAATTTATTTTGTATTTGCATTGAATGATTTGTTTTTAATGTTTTACTCAGTGGCTTCTTTTGAATGCGAGATTTTATTCCTGTTAAACTTTTTAAGTATTATCAACGCATCATGGCGAAAACAGTACAATCTTCACATTGTTAAATGTTTTGCGATGTAGAACAATACAAGCAAATAACTAAAGACTGTCCTATTTCTTTGGCATAAAATAATTAGTTGTTATTTATTAGCTTCAGACAAATTAAATTTTATATTTAAGTCCTGTATAAAATGATTTTTTTTAATTTCTTTTTTGCAAATGAATGCCATGTTCCAAAAGTTTTTTTCCTGTCAAGTTTCTCACACGGAGAAAAAAAAATATTTCGTCCAGAAAAGAACTCTTCATAGTAACACAACTAATCGTCCTTTTATCTTACAATTCAGAAAATAGACCAATCGTTTTTCCTGGACACTAAATATTTATTTTTGATTCTGCTGTTTTAAAGACATTTTTCTTGTACTACCTGCATTCTTTCATATTTTATTTCCGCAATATTTTCTCCTCAAACATCTGGAATCTTTTTTGTATTTAATCCTTCAACTTTTTGCTTACTTCTAGATCAAAAATGTACAGAAATATGAATTGGATTCGTGAGCTTTTTCGATTTTTGTATTTTGGCAAATTTATAAATTTACTTATGTGCTGAACCTATTTCGAGTATTTTTTGAAAATAGACGTTGATATGTATGTTGATTTCTTTCAGCTGCTCTAACTCAAAACGTAGAACTTGGAATTGAAAGAAATTTAGTGCACTTACACCTTAGTCAATTAGTGCTGATTTGTTTTGCGAGTCAATAGCTATTGAGGAGAGTCTGGGATCGAATATTTTTCCTTTATAGAATAGTATACACCGCATTAATTTCAAAAAACAAGCAAAAGAATTACTCAAAGTCTGTGGAAAGAAAAAGCAAAAGATTTTATTTAATAATACAAAAACTAAAACAAAACTAATAATTTGCTTAAGATTTCCTATTTAAAAAAATTAGAAAATACTACAATTGACACCAAATCAGCGTAATATCTATTTGATTAAAAGTTCAGGACGTATTTCACACTATCAAATGATCATTAAAGGCTCTTTTTGTTCTTCACATATTCAGCTTTTGCTCCCTCTATTTTAGGAAACATAAATAGTTTTTTTTTTAAATCTTCAGAAAAATTATGGATAACAAAAACACTGTAAAACATTTTATTTCGTAAAATCTGTGGTTGCATAAGATACCTCCAATACAATAGAGTAGTTTATCTGATAAAACTGATGTAACGTTAAGCATCGATCATAATGTTACAACAGTTTTATCAGTTAAGTTACTTCATAGCATTGGAGGTAGCTTTGGATGCATAATGTTGCCACCGTTTTTACAGAGTAAAGTTTCACATTTCTTTAGTAAAGAATGTGATGCCAAATATCTTTTTACTTCAACTTTCTGTACAAGGCTCACATTGTTATTTTTCGGAGTCTAGGTGGGCCAAATATCTGATAATATTTCAGTTTAGTTAATCTAGTTAGTTTTATATGTTCTCCTCCGTCGTTCTTTTTTAACATAAGAGTCCAAAGGTGGGTTCGATAGTTTCTGGGCAAGTTTTCTTTAAAAAATGTTTGAAAGAAAATACATTATTAAAACAAATATAAGTAAACAAATTGTCAATTGCTGATAAATTCTTATTAAATATTCATTTGTTTCCATGTTTTGAAAAATGCAAGGAAATAAAAAAATTGGTAATAAAATGAATGTTCAGGAAAACTAAATTGAAAAGGTGATTTATGTTCGTCATAAACAGCGAGTGATTTCAGGGATTTATGTAATTAGTCAAAGTATCATTTTTCACCAAAACCAAACGTAATTACGTAAAATCCAACTATTTTTGAAATTAGTGAGTAAATATGGAATGGGAAGAGAAATCATTTTGCCAATCATATGGTTATTCTATCTGAGGTTATCTACAGAAAGTAAGTAATTGCAAAGAATGGCCAAATGATACAAAGCGTTCGGTATTATTTTCAATCGGAAGAAAAATCGTTTCTCGTAACTTATTTGATTGCCTTTCCTTAAAAAGATGTATCGGACGTAGTTTCTTTTATATCATTTCGTTATTCTTGGTCATTTTGTTAGCGAACAGTGATAGTCTTTTGTTTCAAATTTGAAGATCAAGTTATAGTTTAATTACTATCGTTAAAAAAAGTAATTTTAAATACTTTACCTTGTATAGTGAGTTTTAGTGAAGTAAATTATGAAAAACCTTTAAATGCCCCTCCCCCCGAAAAAAAAACTCTTCCCCAAACAGTCATCACTAGAAGAAAAGGTTCCATAAAACTTTTCTAAAAAGTTACCTCTAAAATTAGGCTCTAGACACTTCGTGTACATTCAGTATTCAGTTCATTTATGTATCTGATGTGTAATAAGTGTTGTAAGCATGTTTAGTTAATAGAATATTTTGCGTACGTTCTATTAACTAAACATTCTCTGCAAAAAAACAATAACAGCTCTTAATACTCACTGCTCTAATAACATCAACAATCCTCCAATTACTATACTTATCCCGTGAAAATATTATTCCCCCCTTTCTCAATATATTATTCGATACAAGTTGTATGTATTTCCCACAAAGAAACCGAAGTATGGGCATGGAGAGAAAACAAAATATTTGCTCTTATATTATGCTGGTACGGTTTTGCGAGGGAAAATACTGTGAAATAGTTCCTACTATAGAAAATTTTGTGACAGAAAAAAATATACTCATTATTATGTATAAAAAAAAGTTGAGTTCATAATATATGTAGCAGTTTTAATTTGAAATGTTTATAGCTTTTAATAAATTAAATTTTTTTAATGTAAATCAGTTTAATTCTTTTAATGTTATGAAACATAAACGTTCAACTCTTTTTCAATTTTTAAATAAAGTGTCCTTTGTGTCTAATATAAGTGATATTCTAGAGCATAATTACAACTATTTTACTAATTTTATAAACTAGAATAATTATCACGTAATAATAGGCAATTTGGTCGTTTGTCATTAAAGTGTATAGTTTTACTTGTAGTTATCCGAATAAAGCTTACAAGATTGACATTTTTATAAAATTTCAATACTTCATTATAATACATTTAATTTACAGAGGAATCAAAGTCGATGCTGCTAATTGCAGCTTTGAATTGCATTTTTATTTATTTCATGCATATTTCAATAGAAATTTATAATTGTTGTTTAGCAAACGAGTGGGTTTTTTCAAATATATTTCTATCTATATTTTTATTTAAATGCTTCAATATTTAGACACATTTTTTCAATTTTTAAACGGAAATTAAACTTTTTTGCCGAATATAAAGCATTCCTTTCGTTTGACTTTTAAAAACCAAAATGCAAATCTTTCGTAAAATGATATTTTTAAGTTTTTAATCTATAATATGATTTATTTTTCCAGGAAAAAGTGCTGCATTTTTAAAGAGAAGAGCACATTCCAATCATAAACACTCCACAGCAAAAATTAATTGATTTTCCCATCAACCTTCATAGCAGTATAATTACTTTAAGAGGAAATAAATTGTATCAGAGTAAAAAACCTCAACAAACAAGTTTTTCATTGATCTGGGAAACAAATAAACATACTTAAATGATTTGAAGAACTTTAATTAGTTTTCGAGAAAAAATGCTTCCGCAGTTTTTATGCAAATTCAGCATACTCGCTTGTTAATTCAATTGAAGATTCTTAGTTTAATACATTGTTTTAAATGTGTTTGTATAGTTGATTTAACTTTTGCATGCATATGGTAATTCGTTTTATAAATCTCATTGTTTAAAAACTAAACATTTATTTCAGGAATAATTTGAAGAATTTTTCGAATATTTTGTGTGCTTTACCTGAATTAAATTGTAAGTTCCATACATTTTCTTGCAGAAATACCACTAGGGACTGAAATTAAGCCTCTTTTAAATTAGTATTGACGTTTTAAACTGAAAACGTTGATACTGAGAAAAAATGATATTCTTTGAAATCTTTGATTATTATCTGCTTCACTAACACTAAGATATTTTATAACCATTTATTTCTCCATATTCTTTTACTAAAATACCTTGACTTTCGTTGACTAAATTTTTTCGACTTCCTTTTACTAAATTTTCTTGACATTTGTATTCAAAAGTTACTTAGGTTTATTTTGCTAAAACTTTTCTCTTTACTTTATTTTATATGCTATTTTCCATAACATTTTTTGAATGGTAACACAATGTTTACAGATCCTAGAATTGAAAAAAAAAAAAAAAAAGATTACAGAGTTCGAAATGTTGTTTGTTTTTTGGATAACAGTTATTAAATTATCCCAGAAGTCAATTTATTAAAGAACTACATGACGTTTTGGTTCTATCGGGAAAGAAATACTAACATTCAAATATATTTTCCTGATTAGTTTAAAGCACTTATTATTATTTATACTCCTAGTATTTATCAAAACATTTGCTATACATATTTCTTCCGGCATTTATTACAAAAATTTGCTTCTGTTTTTATTCACAACTGCAAAGCATTTTATTTATGAGTATCATGGACGATTTGGGTGTATGAATAATTCAAATCGAAATGAAATGAAATGATAAAAAAGATTTTGGCAGCAGTTCATTTTGTTACTTCACAGATGGTTCGAAAACAAAACAAGCTACAGCGGCTGCTTTCCTTATTTTAAATAGCACAACTCCTACTAACGAAACCACCTATCTTCTAAATGTCTCCAACTCAATTTTTCAAGCTGAAGCGTTTGCTTTAAGAGAAGCTATAAATCATGCAGTAACTCATAATAATTTACCATCAATTATGTACAGTGATAGCCAATCAGTCATCAAATCAATAAGTAATCTAAACCCAACAAGCTCATTAATAGCTGAAATCCAACAGCAACTTATTAATCACCATTCTATAAAAATTTCTTGGATTAAAGGTCATTCAAACTCTGATGGAAACAATAGAGCTGATTTTCTAGCAAATCAAACAGCAAATGGATTATTAGTACCAACAAAACAATATTCTTTACCATTTCCAAGAAGTTTTGCAAAGCATAAATTATTGCAAGACTTACTGACTGATTGGCAAGAACGTTGGGATCAAGAACTTACAGGAAGAGAAATCTATAAAATTCGTTCCAAAGTTAAATTTACTCCTCTGAATTTAGACAGACATGAAGTATTTTTCTTTACTGGCCATGGTCCATTTCCTTCGTACCTAAAAAGATTCCACCTAAAAAATACTGATCTCTGCAGATGCAAAGCACCTGGAAATCCTCAACATTATATACAGCATTGTATTCATACTTCTTCATTCCATCTTCGTTCTACAGGCAATTGGACTCAAGACTTAAAAAACTATTATTCGTTTCCTGCAGCAAAAAAGAAAATTACTGCTCTTATTTCTTTTCTAATAGACCACGAGCATTTTCTTTTCGAATAATTTTTATTTTATTTTTTTTTTTTTCTTAACGTCAATACTATTAACTGCACTTTTTTCTTGTTCTTTCTGCTATTTATTTATTAAATTATCTACATTTCTTTTTTTTTTTCTTTAATTATAATGTTTTATTATTTATATTTATTTTTTTTTTTTCTTTTTCATTTAGTTTTTGTTATTTATATATTTTTTTATTTATTCCTTTAAAAACTTTTTTCATTTGTTTTATTTATTTATTTATTTATTTTTTCCGTTACCATTATGTAAATATTTTACTTATATTTTTTTTATTTTAATTTATTATTAACCAAAATTATTTTTCTGATGTATATACCAAATTGAATGTTTACCCATGTGGGTTGTTTTGTACTTTTCACATACGTCATCCCGTAATTTGTTAAATTTAACATTGTTGAATATGTACAAAGGGATGGCGTATTTTTGAAAAAAAAAAAAAAAAAGCAGTTCATTTTTTTGTTAAATTTAACTCGGATTTTTCTCAAGAGAAGCGAAGAACTTTGGAATTTCAACTCTTTAGTTTTTGAGCTATGAACAAACTCTTTTGCGTTTCACCATAGTAAACGCATCAAAATGTGTTTGGACCTTTTGCACGCAATTAGTTATTGCCATCTAAAAAAAAGTTAAAAACAAGTCTTTTTTTTTTTTTGCATTGTTCCTTTATACACTACACATCATATAGCTGTAATTTTGTTGACTCAATTGGATATTGCACCATGTCACTTTTTTTCTAAATGTATTAATGTTATTCTGACTAAATGGTGCTTCACTTTTTACTTTACGACAGGCCTGATCCACTCTGACAGGGTTTGATCCACTGAGAAATAATAAAGGTGGAGAGAGCGAAGTTTTCACTTACTAAAACAAATCGTTTCCCAAACGATTTCCGTTTGAGAAACGTACTCAAGTCACTTGACATATCTTAAACCTTTAATGGGCACAAGTCGTTTTCTTCAAAAGTTAACATTTTACAAAATAATTCGAGAAATGAAGCTTATTCACGGAGCCAAAAGAGATTTTTTTCTATTTTGTTGTTATGGCTATTGTTTTTAAGAGCGGTGGTAACATATTAACTACCGCCAAATACAACCAATCACATTTTACTTACATATTTAGTAGAAAAAATAACACATATATTCACAATACAAATAATTTCACAAGCAAATGGGCATTCTTGTAAAGTTATTCATTATTAGTTATTTCGAAATTAAAATTATATTTATTACAGGAAATGAGTTATAGAAACACTAAATGCAATGCAGATTGACAAAAACATTTTTAGTTTTGCTGATGGAACATTATGAAACATAGAGCAGCACACAATGGAATATTGTATACTGTACAAAAAACTTTTGTGCGTTTCTAGTTCGTTTTAAGTTCTAGTGTGGTTGTAAGATATTTACCACCGCCTTAAAGAGGGTTGAAGTAAAGTATTGAAAGAAATGTGGTTTCTTTCACTTCTCTTACTTAAAGCGCGTTTCTCATTCGCCGATGTTGAACCACGTGTCTTGGATCCTTGTCTTCATTTACTAATATCTGCTCTAAGGTTTGATCAAAGATATTTTTTAATATGGATATTAGAAGAAATTTTTTTTAATGATCATTGCCTATGATTAATCTTAAGGTCAATTATCTGTACGATGTTAAGTCTTGCAAAATCAAGTCTCAAAAAAGAAATCGCCGGAGAAAAATGTCGTAAATTCACTTTACCCTGAAGTACTATTCATGTTTATTGAAAAATAATCAAGTGTATGTTATGTTAAAATATGTGTAAAATGAAAAATAACTAAGGCAAGCAAAAACTTTGAAGAAAATTCTGCATTTAGCTATATCGAAGATATAGTAGAAACTATTTCGTCAGTGGGAAGTGATCGGCACACAAGAAAAAAACTATGAGTGAACAACTGCAGTGACTTTCTAGTTTCTGTTGAGCATTTTTTTTCTCTAACGAAGAGGCTCCGTTGCCTCAGAGAGGATAAAGTGCCAGTGTGTGTGTGGCTGGGCGTTTTCCCACGAAAAACGTTATTTTTTACAGAAAACCGTCTTTTTTTAATGCAAAATCTTCTTGATTAAGCTTCGAATGAACGCAGACCACATACGATTTGTAACCATGACAACAAAATATAGTCTCTCTAAATAATTATTTAAAACAACGAGCTAGGCTGTATCTCGATGTCATGGTAATTTTAAAAATCAAAGGAACATTTTTTTCTGTCAAGTGGGTATATAAAGTACTCGTAATTGCTCAAAAAAACCACTCTAGTAGTTATTTATTAAAAATCTGATGCTTTCTTGCGTAAATTTAATGTTTTGAAGCTGGTGATGTAACTGGTATGTGGATGGGGATAGCATAAATTTTAGCACAATATAAATTTCAGTTTAAAAGAAGATTTTTCAAAATGTTTGATACCCTTGTGGCATCTCCAAGTCCTTTGCCGAACAGGATCGGCGAGCTTAAAAGGACAGCTGTGGTATTCCCTAGTCCCTTGCCGAAAAGGTACGGCCACCTTTAAAAGGCGAGCTATTCACTACTCACGTGCCGCTGGCTGCGGTTGAGTGATAGAGAGGACCAAGCCAATTGTGTCCCAAAACTGGAAGCTCGCGCTCGTGAAAGGAGTCTGGATGTTTCCCGACGAGGTGGCGCCCGGGTGACACTATAGTAACGCAGCAGAACGGGCGTATGCTGACACTTCAGGGACGGGGTCCTTTTGCTTGTTACCGCCGGGCCCAGACACCGCTAACGGCCTATGCTGATTAGGCGATAGTTACCTCGGCAAATCAAGGCTTGTTCTTCAGCTCCCTCTACGTGTCACATGCGTCGTCATGACTTCTGGGCCAATAAGAAAATTTAAGGGGGCTTCATGGCCCAACCCATTTTTTGGCCCAGAGCTTCGTCGACAGGACTCCAAACTTCAGATTGCTCTGGGACTCAAGAGACCGTGCATCTCCGGCTTGATCAAGTCGTGAGAACTATATATATTTGGACACCACTGAGTCAACTGTGTTTGCCGGTAAATTTGTTTGTAACCTCTTCAGTGTAACTTTTCTTTTCTTTTATTTTATTCGAGTTTTTTTTAATGTAAATAAATTTTTTTTTGGTTAACTTAATTTGACTCGTCAAGTTTTTTCTAGTGGTGATCCTTCTTTTTATCGCTCGGTTGATTACCAATTACTTCTGTTTGGCGAAGACGTCACAGCTAGTAATAATTAATCTGGTGGCAGCGTCGGGATTATGTTTTAGAAGATTAAAACAGACCCATTGTCACTTTTAGTCTTTTTCTTTGGCTTTTTTTCAAAATTTACTTTGTTCCCAAAATTCTGTTAGTTTACTAAAATACCTGTCCCTGAGTAATCGAAAACTCAAAAGTTTATTTTCTGTGGTGCCTCAGATATATGGATTACCTTCGGACCGATTGGACGCAGAAAAGGGTGAGTCCAGTCTTTGTTTCTCGTTTTCTGAGGGCAGCTTCAGGTTGTTGATAGGGAAACTTTAGGTGTATTTTGATGTAAAAGAATTTTTTTGGAAGGGATAAAATTTTGATGAAGTAATTTTGAATAACTTGTGTAGTTTGAAAGAAAGACTTTAAGTGTTATTGTTTAATTCTGGATAGTTAGACTGGGAAAAAATTGTTTTGCAGATTTAAAGCAATCAGTTTAAAGGAATTCATGTGAGGAAGTTGATTTAGTGTTTAATTGGATGTCATTTTAAATTCGATTAAAATGAGCGCTTTCCTTTTTGAGGTGGATAAAGATCACCTAAGATCCATAGCCTCGGAGTTCGGTGTGGTGACGTCTGACTCAGACACCCGTCGGCAGATAGTTAAAGCAATTGTTGCGGCTACGGATTACGATGAAGCGTTTGCCATGTCCACATGGACGCTCTTGAAAGAGAAGGAAAGGGAAAATATAGCAAGAGAAAAAGAGAAGGAGAGAGTCGAAAGAGAAATACGGGAAAGGGATAAAGAACGGCAGTTCGAGTTAGATAAGTTAAAACTAACAACAGCTGTAGAAACAGCGAGCCTAAACTCAAATTTGTCATCGAGTGGGGAGATTATTCATAGAAGAGCTAATTTGAAACATCTTGTCCCGAGATTTGACCCCAAGCAATTGGATGTCTCGTTATTTTTCGAATTATTCGAGAGACAGGCAAAAAAAGAGGAGGTAGAGGAAGACAGGTGGGTTTCTCAGCTGATTCCGCTGCTTCCCCCCGAAGTAGCAGAGCTCATTGTGAAGGAACCACCCGAAAAAAGTGACGACTTTGCTCACATAAAGCGTTTGCTGATGAAAAGGTTCAAGTTAAATGCTGTGGAATTACGAATTAAATTTGAGGAGCACAAACGTAAGTCAGGTGCCTCATGGTCGGACCTTACGTTTGAATTGATGAGTTACCTAAACAATTGGCTGGAAACGGCGGAAATTAATTCATTCGAGGGACTTAAAGAGTTGTTGCTCACAGAGCAGTTAAAAAAAAGGACCCCCGATGGATTGCGAGACCATTTTTTGGATTCGTGGGAGAGCTTTCGAAAAGCTTCAGAGTTGGCGGAAAAACTTGACCACTACGAGAGCCTTCGACGAACCTTCAAGAAAACGGAAGGGAAACCAAACGACTCTAAACCTTTCAAAACACAAAAGTGGGGGAAGGGAGTAGTTAATCAGGCAAGAGTAAACAACAATAGCAAATCGGAGATTGCCGATAAGAAAGAGCCCCCAAAAGTGGAAAAAAATAGTAATTTCGAAAGACGGAGAGAAATAGTTTGCTATTTTTGTTCTGAAAAGGGACATATTAAGCCAAATTGCCCGGAGTTTAAGCGATCGTTAGGAGAGCCAATTAATCATGTAGGAGTCGTTAAGGAATTGGGGGAAGGTTTTGCCCCTTATTTAAAAGAAGGGAAAATAAATGGGGAAGAAAGGAAGTTGCTCCGAGATACAGGTACAAATCTGGATCTCATCCCGCGAAGTTGGGTTAAAACAAAAGATTTTACGGGGGAATACGTGTATGTAAAGCAACCATTGGATGCTGAGTGTAAATGTTTGCCGTTAGCAGAAGTCTGTATCGAAACAGAGGAAGGCCGTGTGATTTCCAAAGCTGCGGTTAAGACCGCTGAAAGCGATGCGAATGTTTATTTGTTGGGGAACCGGACGGCTGAATTGTTTTTGCGTTTAAAGAGCGTTTCACCTGAATTCATAAACGCGGTTGAAACTCGGAGTTCCTTACGTCAGCGCAAGCTGCAGGAGCGAACTGAGCTAGAGTCCCCCGGGGATATTGAGAGAGCGAGAACTTTTTCTCCGGCTGAAAAAGAGAAAGAGAATTGCAGCCTACCCCCCGCCGAGGTTTTCGAGGGGTTGGAGCTGGCCGAAATCGACGCTGGCTCATTCGAGCGTGAGCAAAAAGAGTGTTTATCTTTGAAACCCCTTTGGGAAGAAAGTGGGAAAGGGGAAGGTAGTGAATTTAAATGCCGGAAAGGAAAACTTGTCCGAGTGAGTAAATCTAAGCTGGGCGAGGAAAGGGTGCAGCTTTGCATTCCATCAAATATGACAGAGAAAATTATGAAATTTTGTCATAATGGCACATCGGGTCACTTAGGTGTCACGAAGATGAAAGATAAAGTGTTGCGACATTTCTTTTGGCCGAAGTGTTATGCACAGATTGAATCGTATGGGAAAGCGTGTGACGCGTGTCAACGCGTGGGAAAGAAGGGGGATCAAAAAAAAGGCACCATTGAAACTCGTGCCGATAATTTCAGAGCCGTTTTCTTTAATAAATATTGATGCAGTGGGACCCCTTCCGGGATCTACGAATGGGAACAGGTACCTAATAACGTCCATCTGCATGGCCTCGAAATACCCTGAAGCTATACCTGTGGCAGATATAAAGTCCCCAAATGTGATAGATGCGTTGTTGTGCACGTTTTCGAGGACAGGGTTTCCTCGGGAGGTTCAAAGTGACCTAGGACGCTCTTTCACCAGTATTCTGACGACAGAGTTTTTTGAAAGGTTCGGAATTAAGGTTAGGCATTCCTCGATTTACCATCCAATGAGCAACCCAGTGGAACGTATGCACTCTTCCATTAAACGCATATTAAAAGCATTATGCGTGGAGTCAGGTGAAGATTGGGAAAAAAATTTGCCTATGGCTTTGTTTGCGCTTAGGACAGTGACTCACGAGAGTACGGGTTTTAGCCCTGCTGAGCTAGTACATGGGAAAAATCTACGGATCCCCCAAACTTTGCTGTACGAAAATTGGATGACCCCAGAAGAATCCGATCCCAACGTAGTTGAATACATACTGAATTTGACAAACCGCTTAAAAAGATGCCAAGAGTTGGCGGTAGAAAAAATGGGCGACATGCAGGTACGGAGAAAAGTATGGTACGATAAGAACGCGGTGAATAGGCAATTTAAAGTGGGAGATCAGGTTTTGGTATTGGCGACCAGTAAAGCTAACAAAATGGCAGTAAACTGGATGGGACCGGGAGTGGTTACGAGTAAAATCTCGGAAACAAATTATATAGTGGACGTCCCCGAGAGAAGAGACAAAAACACAATTTTTCATGTCAATTTGTTAAAACCGTATCATAAACGTCCTGAACGCGTGAATTTACTAATGGAGAAAGATAGGGAAGATGTAGAGGAGGAAGCGGAAATTCCTTTTCCTTTGGCGGATCCTACGATGTTTGATTTGCAAGAGATGCTAAGGGCAAGCGAGTTAGAGCAACGCGCTACAGAGAATCAAATAGGAAAATTGAGGAAAGTACTCCAGAAGCATCGGGGCGTGTTTTCATCAGACCCGGGAAGCACAGACTTGGTAACAATGGACATAGAGTTAACCAGCAATGACCCCGTCAGGTCGCGGCCTTATAGGATGTCCCCACGGCAAACTGAAATATTAAGAGAGGAAATCAAGAGATTACTAGATTTGGAAGTAATTGAGATAGGACAAAGCGATTATACGAGTCCAATGATTTTGGTAGAGGTTCCGGGTAAAGATCCGCGCCCTTGCGTAGATTATCGAAAATTAAACGCGATAACACGAACAGAATTTTTCCCGCTCCCAAATATCGAGGAAGTTGTTGAGCGAGTGAGCGCAGCCCCATTCATCACGCTGATGGATTTGACAAAAGGGTATTTTCAAATTCCCCTAACTGAAAGAGCCAGTCGCTACGCGGCGTTTGTAACCCCTTTTGGGACATATAAGCCGAAAAAAATGTTTTTCGGACTCTTGAATGCCCCTTTTTATTTCGTTAAACTGATCTCGCAAGTGTTAAATGGCCTAGAACATTTTACGGCACCGTACATCGATGACATTGCTATTTACTCCCCAACCTGGGATCAGCATGTGAATGATGTAGACAAAGTGTTACAGCGTTTGGGCGCAGCTAGTCTAACTGTAAAACCTGCAAAGTGTAGATTCGCTCAAGATTGCGTAAGATTTTTGGGTCATGATGTTGGTTCCGGGAAACGATCTCCTAGTGAAGCTAAGGTGAAAGCAGTGCAAGATTTTCCCACCCCCACCACTAAAACGCAGGTGCGGTCATTCTTAGGATTAGTAGGGTATTATGGCAGGTACATCCCCAATTTCTCAGAGAAGGCTGCCCCTTTGACGAGTGCTTTAAAAGGCAGAATAAAGAAAGAAAAGGTGGTATGGACAGATGAATGTGAGGAGGCGTTCCGAGTTTTAAAAGGTTGTTTGGTAAAGAGCCCTGTACTTTTCGCTCCTGACTTTTCAAAAGATTTCATTCTTCAGACAGATGCGAGTGATAGTGGAATGGGAATAGTGTTAGCTCAGGAACATAATGGGGAGGAACACCCAATTCTTTATCTTAGCAAAAAGTTCTCTCGGGCCGAAAGAAATTACAGTGTGGTTGAGAGGGAATTGGCGGCTGTAGTTTATGGTCTAAAAAAACTGTCGCACTATTTAAGCGGCCAGTTTGTGCTAATACAGACAGACCATAATCCAATCACCTATCTGAAAAAAATGATGGGAACAAATGCCCGATTGACTCGTTGGGCTTTATGCTTACAACAATTTAATTATGACATTAAGCATAAGGCCGGGAAGAAAAACGGGAACGCTGACGGACTGAGCCGGCAAGACCCCTAGCGAGCTCCGAGGTTGTTAAATTGTTTTTGAATAATAAAAAAGTATAAATGTAATAATTGAAACTTTGTTTACCCTTTGCATATCGGAAAATTTTGTGTTTATGTTTAATTTAAAAAAATTTTTTGTGCTCAAATGGATTTTCCATTATGCTTATGCTAATTGTATTTAGTTTGGACTTAACGAGTTCAAAATTTTTGTGCTTTTTAATTTTATTTAAGATAATCCAAATGGATTTAAAAGTTATTTTAGACATCCTAAATCAAAGAGGAGCATGATGACTTCTAAACTGAAAGGGATAATTACACTTGTGTGGAAAGTTTATTTTTATTATGAAATGTATAATGTTTTGTGATCTTTTGGGGTTTTGTGACGCGGGTTAAGGTAAAGTTAAAGTTTTGAGGTAGGGAATCTGGGGCTGCCTTTTGGGATTCGTGTGCATTGGCTCGGACGCCCTTGTTTCCGGAGTTGGTCCTGGTGTCAGCACCAACTCCCCCTCTTAGGGGGGAGGAGCTGTGGCATCTCCAAGTCCTTTGCCGAACAGGATCGGCGAGCTTTAGGGCAGCTGTGGCATTCCCTAGTCCCTTGCCGAAAAGGTACGGCCAACTTTAAAAGGCGAGCTATTCACTACTCACGTGCCGCTGGCTGCGGTTGAGTGATAGAGAGGACCAAGCCAATTGTGTCCCAAAACTGGAAGCTCGCGCTCGTGAAAGGAGTCTGGATGTTTCCCGACGAGGTGGCGCCCGGGTGACACTATAGTAACGCAGCAGAACGGGCGTATGCTGACACTTCAGGGACCGGGTCCTTTTGCTTGTCACCGCCGGGCCCAGACACCGCTAACGGCCTATGCTGATTAGGCGCCAGTTACCTCGGCAAATCAAGGCTTGTTCTGCAGCTCCCTCTACGCGTCACATGCGTCGTCATGACTTCTGGGCCAATAAGAAAATTTAAGGGGGCTTCATGGCCCAACCCATTTTTTGGCCCAGAGCTTCGTCGACAGGACTCCAAACTTCAGATTGCTCTGGGACTCAAGAGACCGTGCATCTCCGGCTTGATCAAGTCGTGAGAACTATATATATTTGTAAACCACTGAGGCAACTGTGTTTGCCGGTAAATTTGTTTGTAACCTCTTCAGTGTAACTTTTCTTTTCTTTTATTTTATTCGAGTTTTTTTTAATGTAAATAAATTTTTTTTTGGTTAACTTAATTTGACTCGTCAAGTTTATTCTAGTGGTGATCCTTCTTTTTATCGCTCGGTTGATTACCAATTACTTCTGTTTGGCGAAGACGTCACACCCTCTTCAGTTAGATTATAGAAAACTATACTAAAATGCAACGTTTCTTGACAGAAACACCGTGAGGTCAGCGTGACGTTTGCGTAACGTTAGCCTATGAAAAACGAGCTACATAAAACGTCACAGCCTACTTGGCGAATAAGAGGAGATCGCTGACTGCTTGTGAGCTCTTATTGGCTCCACCCGTATTGACGTCAGTGCCAAGTTAAGTTGCATTCTAGTATAGTTAAAATAAAGCCAGAACTATTTTGCGTAGATTGTAGCATCTGAGCACAATTTAATCAAAAGTGATGTTGAGTAAAAGTTGATATATTCTAATTCCACCCCTTTCTCCCAGGTGTGCTATTTTTGTTACCGGTGTGCGAAATAAGCAGTTTTTAATTTCAATGAGGGTGTTTCCTTCATTTTAAAGTACAACATTTACTCTCTGATATTGATAGAAAAAATGTAAATCAATAAAATTAAAAAAAAAAACAAACATGAACGCAGATAATATTTTTATTTTTCTAATAGTTTATTTTCAAATGATGTACGATCTCCGTTAACCCCAGCTTTTGCAACAGTGAAAAATTTTAACCCCAACATGGCAGCTAGTCTAAAAAGTGGCCTTGTTTGGAGTGTTTTTTACACTTGTGTTGTCAGCCAGACAAAATGAAACAGCGACGGAGGGTGTTTTAAGATTTTTTCTGAAGAAAGAAAGTGAGTCAAAATTAAGAAAAAAAAATAAATAAAATAAAACAATTTATCCCGTGTTTTTGACCATGTTTTTTTAGATTTTACACTTTTTTTTGAAAAATGGGAGGTTCCCTCCACCGGTTATTATCATATAAAGACCAAAAGCAGAAAAAAAAGGAAGGATTTACCGCCAAGTCATCGTATCTTTAGTGTCCAAACATCTCGATATTGCCCACCGATTAAGATTCTGGCCACCTTCAGAAAACAGCCATTTCCCGTTCCACATCATTCTTTACACTAGAAAATGCAATTTCATTGATATAAATGGCGAGTGTTTCGCCTGCTTTCCGCGTGAACTTCACTGCACTCCTGGGACATGTCTCAAAATGGGAACCTGGCTCCTCTTCTCCCCATTGCTTACTAAATTCTTCCTCTATGAAACGATTCAATCAAAGTGACTGGAACTGCTGACATAAAAACCTCTCAAACTTATTATTTTTTGGGCGAAATGGGTTTATTTTTGCAGACAAATACTTTTCTCTTGGCTCAATGTTTTCTACAAGGATACTTTGGCTGAAGGTCACTTCTGTTCATTTCGTAGGTTGTGTTTTATAATAGAGCTGAAATATAACATTGCAATTCAAAGTTCGTTTATTTATTTATTTTTTGAGGGAAAGCGGAGGAGCCACAATTTTGGTATAAGGTTCTTTTTTTTAACTTTCAGAACTGTGCATAATAGTAGGCATAAGTATAAAATTGCAATCTAATCATTACTTTTTTATTTAAAAAAGTTTGGTTTTGGTGTTATTTTATTACAAGAAGCATTTTGTTAGTTTTACTTATCATGCACAATAAGAGTCTAAATATAAAATTACAAGGTACTAACACTTTTTTTCTGTTAAAAAAGTGCACACACACACATATATACAAAACAAACAAAAGTGATGTTCAAAAATGTATGTTTTCATTAAAATTTTATTGAGCTTCACAAAGTTTACTTAGAAATGCTACTTGATAGCATGGCATGTATATTTAATTACGCAGTAAAATAAGTCAAGAAATGCATTTCAAATACATACAAGTTGAAAAAAAAATTACATTATACGTCGCTGTAATTGAGTAAAGAAAACATTTTACATTATATTTGTTTACCGCTTGAGAGATAGTATCTGAAGCATATTGGGGTAGGGGGGGGCATGCATTTTAAAAATAAAAGCACCGTATACATTTAAAATTACGCAAAAACATTAAGTACCTTTTAGCATAAAATATTTCCTCTTTTTACCTTTTGTTAAGCATATGTTTCCCTCTCCACTAGCATTTACTCTTTAAAGCGTATGAAACTTTTAAAAGACAATGTCACGTTCCATAAAAATACCTATTCCCTCTTCAAGTGACGAGGGGAGAGATTGCATTTTGTCTCTCTGCAACTCATCCATATTTTACTTTCCTGTCAACACGAGTTTCCTTTGTTTACCATACATTTCCCTACTTCTGTTTTCTAATCTTATTTGCAATGGAGCGAAAGCAAGTTGGAGGAAGGGAAATGTATGTTTTTTAAAAAAAAATGTAGCTCTTGTTCGGCTGCTTGTTTTGTTGGAATCTTTGTTTACGGTAATTGCTTTTTTTATGTGAACGGCCTGCAAAGTTTTTTTGTTTGCAGTTATTTGCATTTTTGCGTACTCGATAATGTATTTTTGTGGAACGGGCATTTAAATGCAGTCAAAAAGCTGGTTTTGATAGATTAAATGTTGAGTAATTAAAATTGAGCAAGGAGTGACTTTATGTTTTTTTAAATTAATTATTGTTGTTGATAAAATAAGCAACGGTGTATACTTAATCACATGCAAATAGTTTAAAAATCTCTGAAAGATTAAAATTTCAATTACAGTGAGTAGTAAAGTTTAAGCTTGTTTGGCGTTGCTGTTGTTTTTTTTTTTTTTTGCATTGCTTTCTTTGATTGTGAGTGTTTTTTTCCTGACTTAATATATTTTGTTAAATTCATGCATTTTTATTAGTTATTAAGTTTTCTCATTTTATAGTTAGGGCAGAACTAAACTGGTAGTTCATAATGTTGTGATCACGATCTGTCTAGGTTTTACATTGCTGCCGGTTGCGTTTGCCACAACAATAGTATTTTTACTTTGCTTTCGAAATATATGAAATGTCCTTGATTTGGTGTGTCGTTTTCTGTACTTGTTTTCCTGAGTTAATATATTTTGTTAAATTCATGCATTTATATTAGTTAATCAGTTTTCTCATTTTATCGTTAGAGCAGAACTAAACTGGTAGTTCATAATGTTGTGATCACGATCTGCCTAGACTTTACTGTGCTGCCGGTTAGGTTTGTCACAACTATAGTATTTTTACTTGCTTTTGAAACATAAGAAATGTCCTTGATTTGGAATGTCGTTTTCCGTACTTGTTTTGCATCTTCATTATACCTTGGGCGATATGTGTCATTTGCTTGACGTTAGGTAGTTTTATTTACTTCTTGGTTTCTTATTTTGTATTTTTACTTAGTTTCTGTACAGTGTACTTACTGTCTTCAGTTAAAAGCAGGGTTGGCAAGGTTTTGGACAGAACGGTAAAAACCACGGTTTAAACCATGGTTTAAACCGTCCTGTCCAAAACCCATGTGTCCGAAACTGTCCTAAACTGTCCAAAACTACAGTTTTAGTACAATTTTATATTTTGAACAAATATCAAAAGCACAAAATTATACTTGAAGTTAAGACTTAATTTATTTAATGTAAACATTTAAATATGTACATAAAAACATATATAAGATTTTCAGCTGATACTAATCTAGCTACTTAGAAGTTACTATTCTTCATTAAAAAATGAATTAGTTCTCATAAGTTTGTATTATTTTATTTTTAATACTAGCAAAACTTCTTTTAAATATAGATGCAAATGAGGGTGTTCAAAAGGTACAATAATCGACTTAAATGCAAAAAATCAGTTTTGCAACTAATTAAAAAGATACACAACATTTGAGAATGTTACAGCGACATTTACTGAATATTTAATTATTTCATAAAATATTAGGAATAAATTTAAAAGTAGTACAATTCAAAAAAAATATGTATATACATATGTACACATTAGTAATCTGGTTCAATTGGTGCTCTTAACATCCGATAGCACATGACCAGTTTAGCTGCCGTATTTACCCGTAAATGATTAAATGACAAAAGTGACATTTCATAATCAGACACTAAATGATTACTGATCCTTGGAAAATGTTGATAAGTTTTCTAAATATTTGCAAGCTAGGATGTTTTTTTTTCTTGAGGAAGTATATACACATATGAAGGGCTCGGGTGTAAAAAATGGTAACTAGCATTTCAAAAAATCAAAACCTTTTCTTTTGAATATGGATTTATGGCTTCGAGACATTACTGTAGCAAGTTTTTTCTATTTAAAAAATGAAGTCGGTACATTGATTAAGTGCTGTGTGTCTCGGGTATATTTAATTACATTTTTACAAGTGATTTTTGTTTCTTTAATTTGAAACAATACGTCTTTTCGAGTTTGTCAGATACCACTATTTACGCCCGAGCCCTTCATATATATATTGTTAGAAACAAAATACACAGTATTAAAAACAAAAATCAAAAATAGAAAAATTTTCTTGAGTAGTGAGAAACATTTTATCATCAGTTTATTATTCTTCAATCTAAGGTTAAAAAAATTATTTGAACATCACTGAAAACATTATTGTAAAGAAACCACAAAAGACTTCAGTTTTACACATTTTGAGTTACAAATGGAGCTGAAATTATCTGCTTCAAGAGTGTTTTTTTTGACAGTACTACCAATTCCTATTTTATGAAATTTTTATGCAGTGGAGTTATGAGTAAATTGTTCATTTTTTTAATGTATATTAAAATTACTACAGTAACCCCTCGTTATATCGCGCTTTTCGGGGGACAAGAAAAAAGCGCGATATATCCGAAAGCGCGATATAACCGAGAGTCATTAAAAATAGTTTTCTATCCGGCATGCAAGTAATTTACGTGCACATACTTAAAAATTCATTTATTCGAACATTAGATTTTTTTTTCAGTCAAAAGTAACAAAAAAATATAACTTACCGCAGTTGTTGTTACAACGTGCAGGTCTTAAAAAATATGTATACAGACATAAAATTAACCTATTGTTTTGGTGAAATAAGAATCCAAAGTCGTATAGAAGAACCTTCGTTTTGTTCATTGATGACAAAAATAAATGAGAAAGAGACCTTTTCTGAGCACCTTACATATTTTCTCAAAAATAGTTTTGAACTAAAAGTTTTTTTTTTGGGGGGGGGGGAGACAAAAGAAAAGAGCGATATATCCGAATGAGCGATATAACGAGGTGCTACTGTAATATAATTAAATATTGTCAAATTTTAACTAATTACAACTAATTAACACTAAGAAACTAAGATGTATGCATTATCAATATTACAGCTAATAGAAATTAGTCAGCTTAAAACCCTTTTGCCATACTTTAGACAGTTTAAGACACTTTTGGACAGTTTAAGACAGTTTTGGACAGTTTTCGACAGTTTTGGACAGTAAAACCCACCTGTCCTGTCCGAAACCAGTTTTGGACGTCCAAAACCCCAACCCTGGTTAAAAGATCTTAAACTAGTGATTTCAATCTGTGACGCACACACCATGTTACGAATAGATATCATTGTACGGGGGGGGGGGGAGAAGGTGTCACGTCTCTTGCAAACACATTGAGTACGGTCTCTGCTGGCAAAGTATCTGATTGTTTAACATTAAAAAGACATTCCTCGAGCGTTTGAATCCCCACTTTAGAGAAGTTTTCTTAAGACTCCACACAGTGCCTTCACCGGAGCTCCGTTAGCATATCGGAGAAGCCCTTCTAGGATTGTAGTTTAGCTTGACTGTCGTTGAACCCATGATGGCCTCTTTTTCAAAATTGTTTTTTTTTTCCTATGTCTTTGAGTTTATAGTTTGAGGAACATTCGATAGTCGTCAGGGGCAGTATTAAATGAGTTCGAAGCCTGTTGAAGCGCATAATTGTGCTTTTGCAAAAAAAAATCTGAATCCAGCTTTAAAAATGAGCAAGTAAGTCCTCATTATGAGCAGTCTTCATCTTTCGAGTGTTTTTTTTTTAATAATTTCTCCCAGTTTCTTGAAAAATTTGATGCAATAGTGCTCTTCTTGTTGCTGTGTCATTTTCCTAAAAAGAAAATAAAACAGATAACACACTACCATGGTAATACACTGCTCCCCAGTGACTTACGCGATTGATAAGAGGAGGAAAAAAAAAAAAAAAAAACACGCAACCCAAGTAGCACACTTCGCTTTTTAAGGGTTGTTAAATGGTTATTAACGTTGTAACAACCGCTTAAAAACGTTTAAAGGTTATTTGTGCTACCTGGGAAGGGTTCAATTTCAGTGGATTCAACCGCTCTTGACTCATATCTGTCAGATTTCTTCAAGAAAAAAAAATAAGTTCAAAGACCTCACATACTGAATTGAGATAAACAAATCAGTGTTGGAAAAGAATAATAATCGAACTTCATCGCTATTGCATTAGAGCGTTAGCACTTGCATTAAAAATGGCTATATCTTTTCGATAACATTTCTGTTTAAAAAAATCATTCTAAACAAGCATTTTGTAAGTAAAACTACAAAACAACATTTGCTCATTTTTTCGTAGTACAATGTAATAAGAAATAAGCATGTTTCGGTAAAAAAAAAAAACTAATTTTCATAAAATACGGTATTGTTTTTCCACTCTAAATTACTCTAACCGTTCATCAGGATAGCATTTATGAAACTGGATTATTACGGAGTTGAGCTGAGGGGGAGGGGATAAATAAATTTCATTTTTCACAAAAGAAAGGTGATTATGCAATACACCGCCAACTCGGTAATTTCCATCCATGGACTGAAGTTTCGTGCTTATTATGCACTCATCAGCATGGAATAGGAAAAGGTGATTAGTTTAAAAAGTTTTAAAGCCACTGGCTTCAGTAGCTCCTAGAGACAACTGAGTTTTTTGTGCATTTCGGTAGTCCTCAGTTTTTTTTAAATGTAAATCACCAAAATCCGTCGATAGCTTGTTAAAAAATTAACAATATCTTTTTCCTATGAAAATGTCCTTTTTTTATTTGTGTCTGAGGTACGACTAAAATGAATACATTTTTCAAAAGATGAAAAAAAAAGTTGCGCAACTTTAATAAAGATTTTGCTTATATATATTTTTTTGGATTATATCGATTATTTATGCTAGTAATAGAAATTTTTGATTTCAAAATACTGAAAAATGTAAAGGTGAACGCATCGGTCTTTTAAATTGGTGATGTTAAATTTATTCGATCATAAAATCTGAAATACAATTGCAGACAAATTTCGAATGCATACACATTTCATACAATATTTTAAATGCCTACGTTAATTAATTTTTGGAAAAAAAATTCTAGAAAAAAAAAACTAATGCAAATTATTTAATAGTTAGAGATATATGGTTTTAATGTGTAATAGTAATAGTATGTAGCACTAATCATTGCATTCTCTACTTAGTAACAATGTTTTTTTTTTTTTTTTTTTTTGTAGATTCAATTTTTAAGGTTTTTTTTTTTTTAATGTGAGAAAAATATTTTACTGATATGCGTTTTTATGTTAGGTAAAGAAATAAATCTGTTTCGATCCCCACCCTTACATACACACATACTTAATGAAAACTAATCAACTGACAGTGTGAATTAAATATTTATCTTTTTTAAATTTCCAAGATCACGGCTCAGAAAACTGCGAAAAAGTCACCAAATGAGACAGAAGAAAAGTAAGATAAAACAAAAAGGAAAAGTGATTGAAAAAAAAAAAAAAGATTTGAAAAGAGCAGAAGAGGGGGTTAAAAACCCGTAAAATGCGCTTCATTCTTTTAATTATCTTTCATAAAAGAAAGTTCATTGCCATTCGTTATGGAAATTCGAATTTCTTTTTCGTACTTTCTTTGGAAATTGCGTAAGTAGCTTCGAATATTAATTTTCCTTTCAGACATATTTTTAGTTCTGAAGTTGCTTTTATTGATCATTTTCTGAACATTATTTTTCTTTTGTTATTTCATTATTGTTTATTTGTTGCATCAAAATTATATATAAAATCGTTTTTTGATGATAATATTTTAATTTCTTACTTAAACCGATGCAATCTATTGAAGTACTTGAATTGCAAAAAAATGGAAAATTTTAGTATTTAACTTATTTGCAATCGGATCACTAACAAATATTGCTAATTAAGATTTTGCTGTTTTCCAACTTCACTAAATTAGAAAAATGGCAGAGAACTGAAACTTATAAAAAAAAAAATGCAAAAAATAAAAAGGGCTCATTGACTTTGCAAAGTGGCTCATTTTAATGAAAATGGCCAATTTTTATGAAACAAAACCGATGAGGAAACCATGTGACAGTGTAATAATAAAATAAATATAAATACGTAACAAGCAAAACCATAGATATTGGAAACGCTCGATCAAAAAAAAAAAAACCCGCTCGCTAAACCATTTAGCGAGCAGGGGCGAGCGTTTCCAATGTCTATGATCAAAACAGCATATTAAAACTTGTGTTTGGACGCATAAATTATTTGCTCTTATGTCTCCGTTATCGAAATAGGATGTCTTGAAATCCGCGAAATTCCAGAAATGTCACAAAATTTAGCAAGTTTCGGTGGTTGTTGTCTTGAACCAGAGAGGTAAGCTGGCAATGTGGCGTACACTGCTTCAATTTTTCAACCGTACTATACACATGCTATAAAGACCCGTTTATTGAGTAGGCAGCCATCATAGTATAACACATTCATACAAAGGAAGAACAAGGACGGTAGGGAGAAAGTACATCCCTGCCCAAGCCGGGAGTCGAACCCAGGACTCCCTCATCCGGTCAGATTTCTGTGATCACGAGGCAAGGTGGCCGGCAGCAAGTTTCGTTGAGCAATGGAAGACATTTTTTGTAGGCTTTGCAGATAAATGTCTTACCACACGCAAGCGGAGAAATGATATGATATCTTTAATTTCTAGCCAAGTTTTACCATTTGGAACTTTTCCAAAACTTCTTGGGAGGCTTTAGGACCTTGTTGGCCACAAAGGTAGCTGGCGGCTAGAGTTACCGCCTTCAGCGGTAGGGTTGATCTTTGTTGAAATTTACCCACAATTACTGACATGGAAATGGTGTGTTAGCCAACCTAGGGGGCCACGTGAGCCTAGAGGTAGAGTACTCTCCTCGTAAGCAAGTGGTCGCGGGTTCGAATCCCGCCTTGCCCATGGATGTTATTTCATCCTCTCTGTGCCGTAAATCTGTCCTGTGTTTATCAGGAGGCAAAGCGCATAGTACGCAGTCCTCATGTATGTTGAAGCTGATGGCTTCTGAAAAAAAAAAAAAAATAGCCAACCTATTAGCTGCGGAAAGGAATAAGACAAAATCTCTTGTTGATACAGTTAAATGTAAACGAAGAGTTAGAACGTCAATTCACGGTGAAAATGTATCAACTCTTTCCTGGTTAGAATTTCTAAAAACTGATGCGTGTTGCTTGTTTACTTGGTTTTTATTGTTATGTGGTATTGAGGTTTCAAGCAAAGAAAGATAGTCGAAGTATGTGTGTGTGCGTGTGGATTTAGTGAGAAGTTGATGCAGGAAACTGTCAACTTGTAAACTTCGTTATGCAAGTAATTTGCATTACATGAAGTAAGCTAGTGTAAAACACGAACAACATAATTTCAAGGCTGCGTGAGGAGTTTGTATTTGTTTAACTGTAATCTGCTTGGCTGCAGATTCTTTATTTTGTCACAGGTAAGTCTTTCATTTTTAAAAATATATTCAATTTTTGTAATTAGTAACTTATGTGCTTAAGCTTAATAATAGAAGCAACCACATTGCAAGATAAAAACATTGCATAAACATTGCAAGAGAAAAAAAATAATTTCTCTTGCAATGTTTATATCTTTGAAGTGATTTCTGGTTAATCTTTCAGGGGTAAATATCTATATTTTATTTATTCTTCTTATTTTGTTCCGAATTTGCCGTAGGCACAACAGAAATCGTTTGCGGTAAAGCAACTTTTCACGCGGAATGTATGTTTTGTTTCATATAAATTATACATTTTCTAGCGCTGTGTAATAAATTAAATGTTTTATAATGTCTGCTATAAACAACGGTATTTGCCATGTAATTAATGACTTTTAGCAAATCAACTTTTTCCAATTTCTCATGACACATTTTAGAGTTAATAATTATTAGACGTCAGTGACAGATTCAGATTTAATCAAATTTTACTGCATGTACTTATATTGCCTTTAAAATAGGTTCAGTAATGCTCAATATATAATTCTTTAATGGTGACCGGGTGCTACAAAGATAAAGACGAACAAAACAAGGGTTGTCCTGAATAATAACGTGTTGTTCAATTCTTCAAATTTTCATGACTACTGAACTGACAACTAATGAAGAATGCATATCAACCACTGCGCTTGTGGTAGTTCCGTTACTAACTCAACTTTTTCGAACCTTGTATGTCACTCGCAAAATAAGTTTGAGAAAAAGATCTTTTTCGAGGACCCCATACTTCTAATTGAAGGGGCAAGTGGATAAAGGTGACATGTGACAATCTTAGTTTTACTTACTTTTTACCATGGATGAAGGTGTTAAGGTAATATTTTTTTTTGAAAACTTTTTCTAGAAATTAAAAAAATTGTCACATATCGCCTTTATTCACCTGACCCTTCAAAGGTGTATGTGAGTTAACACAATTGAACATACACTAATTTGAAATTGTGTAAGTCGGCGAAATTCAAATGTCACATATCACCTTTATCCACTTTCCCCTTCAATACAGATTGGACTCTAAAATTATTTTTTCCCCTATGCTTAACTTTTGGAAAAGAGTACATTTTATTCCATCATCTAAAATTGGAACCCTTTCGATAAAATTCCCCTTATGTTTCAATAAAATACGCAAATATATCTAAACCCCGTAACGCGTTATGCTTTTCATTTTAATGTAAAAAAAATGAATAAATAAATAAAATTAAACATATAAAAGGTAAAACTTTAACAAAATGCTCCCAAATTGCGTACTCTAAAATAAAAGACAATAGAAACGCAATTTATTCACATTGGTTAGCAAGCAGTTCAGGCGAAACTCCATGAAAACTATTCGTTCAACTATTCAGTAACAAAGCACGAATTGTTTGAAAGCTGCCTTTATGGTTCGATGGAGTTGATTGGTAACTTTGACTCTTTCTGCTACTTTGTGTCAAATTCTATTACGGCTGTGTTCGTCGCCTGAGCTTTATATTGATAATGATATTTCTAAGTTCTGCAATAACATTTAAAAAATTTTTCGAAATTGTATTAGTATGGTTACAGTTGGATGCCTTTTGCAACGACTTTGTATTAAAGTCGTTATGTGTGATTTTCGTTAAAGGAGCTTTTATATCTGTGCGTTGTTTCTAAACTAAACATCATAGTTTCTACTGAAATGATGCAAATTGTTTCGTTGTAATTTTCTGAAACTTGGGAATTTGTCAAACAAAAATTGATTTTTAGCTTCTTTTGATAACAAAAGGTTTACGTATGATAAATTGTAGACAATTTGATCTGTCAAGTAAGAGCAATGAATATGAATTAATCCGCATACTTTATTAACAGCGTTACTGTTAGCTTGACTACGAGTTAGTTACTTTAATTATGATTGTTATTTTCATGTCGGTTCCTCTTTTTTACAGTATCTCTTTTCCGCTTTGTCTAGTTCGTTTCAGGCATTTTAAGTTTATTTTTAAAACCAATGCGCTATTAGGTTTGAAATAAATATTTATTTTTGAATTAAACAGTAGGTTAGACATATGCAAATTATTGTATCGATTTTTATGAAGCTGGTAGTTACAAACCGTTTCACAAATTTATTATTCATATCATTTCTAAGATTTCGATTTCAGAGGTTTTACTGATGGATTAGTGCCAGGAACACTCAGAAAAGAGTAAATTTTGAGGTATTTCAAACTCTGATTACACCTGATCTTGAGGTAAATGAAAAACATACATTAAAAAAAGTGAATCAGACCATTGAACGGCCAGAAAAACTCAATAATTGGTTTTTAGCATTTTAAAAATGTATTTTTTAGAAAATCGCCTTTTTTTGACTAACTTTAGTCTGGCTCTGAGGTACAGAGTTGAAAATTTCTTTTTCGTAAGAGTACATAACTAATGAAAAATTTGGTTCTTTGTGAATAATTTTTCAGAGGCACATATATAGCATATTCTTGATATACTAGTATAATTATATAAACATTTTTTAGCCCTGTGTGGATGAATAAACTATAAACTATGCACAACTTAATTTCTGGAATAAGTTCTGAACTGTGTTTTAGGTATATAATGAGAATTTATATTTTATTCCTTATAATACATTTAAGAAAAATATTTTGTCTTGAATTATTTAATTTTTACCTTTAAATTATGTAATGAAGAACACACCGTTGTCTTATAATTGCGTTAAAAACAAATGTTCGATGCAACATAACACTCTTTCGATGTTCATGTTTTTAAATATTTTATTAGACAAGATAATGGCAGTTACACGTAACTCATTTAAGCAAATTTATGGTAATCATTGGTTATTTCAGTGTAAAAATCGATTAGATTCATAATTTGAATTTAATTACATATATATTAAAGTAACCGACATAATTTAACATTGTTTCAGACCGGGTATAATTAATTAATTTTCTTTCCCTGGTGTCACCGTCAGGCGTCTAAAGTTTCGCTACAATTAAGGGATAAAGTAATTATTTTAAGTGGTAATGTGTTTTTTTAAGTTTTCTTCGGTTGGTGAAAAATCTGTAGTGAACTAACGGATGGTTAGATTTATGAAAAGATAACCAAGTACAATTTTCACGTTCTATAATACATATTTTTATATCTGCTGTTATGAAAACTAATAGTGTTGCAGTAATAAAGCATTGCTTAATGTGATATTCATATAGATCAAAGTTTAATTAAAAGATCTAAAATACCGTAAATCTGTTAAGGTAATAAATAAATACTAAACGCACCATATATATATATATATATTTCAAATTTATATAAATAGGCTCATTTGTAATGTAATGCATTATGTAAAATAACGTTTACGGCGACTATAGGTCAAATCACTTTAAGTCTTTATATTTCGACAACAGTGACATAATGGCGTACTTTGCTTAGTTAAAAATATTTATATTCCTTGTTTAAAGCCTAATAGTTTTTTATTCCGTCTGTGAAAGCGTTTCGCTAAATTAGAAGATAAGATGGTTTCATAGCTAAATGACGAGAATGAAATTTGACCCTCAACTGATTTTTATGAATAACTAGCCTCAGTATTAAAAAAAATCAATACATGTTATAGATTTTAACAAAAATACAATATTGGTGAATTATGCGTTAGTGAATAAATTAAATTTAATAAGCTGATTTGAAGAGCGTTTTGAATTTTTAAGCAATATGAAATCAATGCAGTAATAAGATAATCATTGCTACACAAATGAAAATCAGCATTAAATGTTTAATACTATCTCAGCCTTTTTAAATGGCTTACGCAAAAGTCGGGAGAAACTAAATACTAATAGAAAAGTTATATGTTGCGCTTAATATATGTTACGGTATGCTCCAAACTTTTATGGTGAAATCTAAAAAGGTCATATTTAAAATCGTCAAATCGTTAATGTGAAAAAAGCGGTTTTAGGTGCTTTCTGTTATAATGCCCAACTTTATTTGATGTGCGACGTAACTTGTTGCAGGAAGAAATAAAATATGAAAGTCTTTTGTTGCTGTTATATCATACGGGTTAACGTAATAAGACTTACATATCAAGCAATGTTTTTAAGTACTGAAATATATCTCGATAATTTTTGTTTCATAAATATTTACAAAATCAATGATATGCCGGGCACCTTGTCCAGTGGTCAGAGCAGTCTGCTAGGAATGGTGTGCCCGGTTCGAGTCCGGCTTGGCATGGATGTGCTTTCTCTCCGTCCTTGTCCTTTCTTGTGTGAATGTGTGCTGGAAGGTTGCCTACCTATAACGGTACTATGCATGCGTGTACTGTGAAGTCGAACTTCACACAAAATTAAGGTACAGTTGGAAAAGTGAAGCAGCGCACCCCAAATTGCCAGCCTGACTGGCACACGAAAAAAAAAAAAAAAAAATCAATGATATATATTTTACCGTACTATTTTTTATGGTTAATAAAAGGGGGCGTAAAACAAATCCACATGTTGTTTTAAATATGGTTACTAACTGTAATGTCAAAGACGCCACAATTTTAAGAGGTAGATTAGAAAGTCTTGCAAATAAATTATGTGGTCCACGCTCTCCACTCGCATCTACTCTACGTCTTTTACAGGTGGCAGAATGTTACAAACTGCGCTTTCTTGCCTTATAAGTGGATTTATGAAGTGCCTCACGTTTTGTGAAGGCAAAATAAAATATCTTGTTTTTACTAATGCCCTGGTTTTCAGGTTTCTTCTAAGTATATGGGTCATTCCGACGAAAATGGTAAAAATCATGTTCGAGACTTTAGAATTTTTTAAAATCAATTTTAATAACTATACCACCCATTAAGTGTATTTTTTATTAATTCTCCATTTTATTTTGTGCCATCAAGTATCAATTGATTAGGTAAAATCCATTTAGAAATGACACAAAAAATTATCTTTGTCAGAAGAAGGAGAAAATGACGTGTCCCAGCTTCAAATTGCTAGAATTTTAATTGTGATTTAAAATTAAACTGAATTGTAACAACAAAATAAATGACACTGCACTGTACAAAAGATGCTTTTGAAACAATTTCTGCAGATCATTACGCAAATGAAAAAAATAATCCACAAAAACACTATTATTTATCCATGTCCCTAGATTTTCTATGTTTCTAATTGTCCACTCTGTTATATGCCTTTTGGAAATAAAATAAACAATTGCATTCAATCTGATATATTTTTAAAAAAATATAGGTAGTATAAATTCCGTGATTAGCTTGCTACATTGAATTATGTAGTCAATAACCAGGGTGAGCCTAATTCTTTTCTTATAATAGTTAATTTGAACTGTTGGATGTCTAGAGCCGATTTCATAATGAAAAAAATAGATTTTTTCTTGAAATTGCATACAGACTTACAGTTTTAGGCTGTTTATTCCACTTTATGCTTGTAACTTTTCTTTGTGATTATACAGATATTTTTAAAGGCTTATTTGTCCACTCTGTTATATGTCCACTCTGTTAAACAAAGTGATCAAAATATTTAAAATCCTTTCATAAATGAGTCATGTACTAGTTATTTACACTTCATTATACACAAATAAATGGAAACTCAATAAAAAAATGATTAGTTGGTGGAAATTATTTAAATTGGTAACCTTAAGTAAAGAGTTTCAGACATGATTTGTACCATTTTCGTAGGAATGACCCATATCCGATGTTGCATTGGACTCTCAAGGTAGGATCTGTATTTTAAATCCCTTTTTGTGTGTGCTGGACGTTCATAGGGTCAAAAATCGTTTGGATCTTATGTAACTTCGCCAGACATTTACTAATTAGTAACGGCGCCTACAACTTCTGTGGCTAAAAGATTCTAACTTAAAATGCTCGTGTGAAGTATATTTGACACATTTTACGTTCCATATGGGGAGAAAACATCTTCTGTTGTCAAGTTCAACAAGAAATGTTCCCATATGTGTAATAATGTATATATTTTAAAGCGAATCTTTGTTTGATGAAAATTTAAGAACGTAATATTTAACGAATTTTATTTAATTAGATTTTTTATTTATTAAAATTTGTTAGTTATTCTGTAGTACAATTATCGCGCGAAATCTCACTTTTGTTAATGCTTTGTTAAATAAAAAAAGCATGGAAACAATTCGCTAGAAAAAAAACTAGTTTTTAGTAAATTACCGTATGTTTGGAAGAAGACAAGTACTACAAGCGACTAAAAGTTGCAACAAAACGTTTCTTTAGAAAATTACATTAGAACCTCCGTTTCTGCCTTTTCAAGGGCAGGAGATCATTAATCAAAAGTAACTGCAAAGTTGAACCATTAGTCGTAGTTTTCAGTAATGCGTTGCTATAAATTTGAGTAAAACCACTTTCAGAAAATTTGAAGCAAGATGTTATTTTGATATTACATTCTACATTTTGCCACACAAAGCGTGTATTAGTTCTATATTTAAAACCACCCTTGAGCTGTTAGAAATGAGGATAAATGTTGCAGGAGCAAAGTTGTTGGGAAATGATATAGTGTGGAAGAAATTTCAAAAGCATAATTTATTGGAGAGGGGTATTAGGTATTCTTAGAGAATTTTTTTCTTAGAGGTATGTTGTGGTATTTGGCTGCTTTTGAGCAAAATGTTATTGTGGGTAGATACAAATAAGCTCTTTATTGCTTTCTAGGCAAAATATTATCTTAACTTAAATAAATAATGTAGAAGAATGGAAATTGAGTTTTATTCTATGTGGTTTATTCGCTTATTAATTACAGCGTAATATCTAAATTAGAAACTTAAAATTTTAGTATATCTTATATCGCTGAGCTAAAACATAGTTATAGTCATTACGATGAGATAAAAAGTCTTTAATTCTTGCTGTAAGATTAAAATATATTCGATAATAGTTCTAAATCATCTTCTCATCAGCTGCAAATATTCTAATCGCATATTATGATCTGATTGAACACAGTTAAAACATTTGTCTCGTTCAAACTACTGTTTTTTGAATTAAAAAAAAAAACTCCCTTCCTAATAAAAAATATTCTACAAACTTCCTCAAAAATCTATGATGGGAGTCACAGCCTCACCGTGTTGTATTATTTCTGCTACCAGGGGACCGGCAATCTAGAATTAACCGGTTAGCTGATTCGAAAGAGGGCCAAATCGCACTATAGAAATGGTTACTGAAAAGTCTTTTTTATTGCTTCGAAGATAAACTGCAGCTGAAGATTCCTATGATGCCATTTTACTAACTACCTATTTATTGTGCCGCAAAACATTAACACTCTTAAGGACAATCCGAAATGAAGGTACAATTGGATAAAGGTGATATGTGACATTTGAATTTTCCGATACACACACATTCAAATTAGTGTGTGTTCAATTGTGTTAACTCACAAACACAATTGAAAGGGCGATTGAATAAAGGTGAAATTTAACAATGTTTTAAATTTCCAGAAAAAGCTGTCAAATAATAAAAAAAAAAATCTGGTATGGACCCCACACTACTTCCTTTTACGTGTAAATTTCTTAGTAGTTGCCTTAAGTGTTAAAAAAAGTGCTTGGAGTGAGCAAGGTAACAATTCAAATATTTACTCCCCTAATCTGCCACGAAACAATGCAAAAAATATTTTGCAATGGTTAATTTTCTAAATATTGCTGATTTTAATATCATTCAGTGAATTTTTCGCAAAATATCGCCAATAGCGCCAAGTTGAACCCAAATTCGAAAAATATTTTTTTCGCCAAATTTGTCGCCAACTTGGCGATATGTCGCCAAGTTGGCGTCAAACGGCGACCAAAAGCTTGGCGACATATCGCCAAGTGGTCGCGCCAATTCATATCACTTGAGTCTGCATTGAAATTAACACTGATTTACCCCAAAAAAGGGGTAAAACACCCCCTTGGGAACATTCAAATGCAACCACAAGGGGAGGTGCACAACTAGACCATCCTCAGAGCCTACATACCAAGCTAGAAGCTTCTACGGCATATAGTTTTTGAGTTATGCGACCCACATACGCACACACGTACATACAGACGTCACGAGAAAACTCGTCGTAATTAACTCGGGGGTGGTTGAAAAAAATTTTTCGGCTGCTTATATGTTGCTAGGTACATATACACGTGCTGACAGGTCAAAAAAACTAAGGAATTTTCATTCGGGGGTGAGCAAAATCAAAATTTAGACTCAAATTTGAGTGATTTTTTTTTCGCGATCACAATACTTCCTTTACTACGTAAAAGGAAGTAAAAAAAACCTAATCACCTTCATCCAGGTAAAAAGTGTTTTAAAATTGTCACATATCACCTTTATCCACTTGCCCCTTCAAATGTTCCCGCTTGTCAAAGGAGTTAACATTTGTTTGATATGGTTTGGATACAAGGTGGTTAAATACAATTCGGTTAAATCTCTTGGACAGTGCACGTTTTTATTCTGAAGCAACAGTGTCTAATCTATATATATAAAAATGAATGTTTGTAAATGTGTATATGTGTATATGTGTATGTGTGTGTGTTCCCTAAGATCTCAGAAACTACCCGGGAGATTTGACTGAAAGTTTCACCGTTTGTTCCTTTTGGTACTGGGAAGGTTTAGAGACCAGTTTCAACAAAATCCGATGGGTAGTTATTTTTTTATTTCAATTTTAGACCTGATTCTGTCTTTGTAATTTCAATTTAAAACGCCATTTTCGAAGGCTTTCATCAATCCAATCGAGTATTTAGTGTATCAACTCAACTCTCTGGCAGATAGTTGGAATTGCTTGCTACCGTAAATTTGTCGATCTTTTAAATCGTGCCAAGAGCCCTCAATAATGGAAGTTTTCCCAATAACTGTCTGAAGTACAAAGGATAAAGATTTGATTAACAGATTAATCTTTTTTTTAAAACAAATGAGATTCAGTTTCATATTTCGGAACTCCTTTAGATTTGTAGACGCTTAGATGTCATGCATTATTTTCCAGGCGAACACTATTTTGTTCTTTATCTATTGCTGTTTTCAATCAAAGTATGTTACTATATTTTCTCGCCAAACATCCAATCAATAGTTCGTTTTCATGTCCATACTATTTGCTATGATATACTGCAATATTGGAAATTATTTTAACGCCTTACGGAATGGTGTACTTTTAGCGCCAAATATAATATTCAAATTGATTTCAGATTGCCAAAAAAGTAATCAGCTTCATAGAGAATACCTCAACATTTGGCGACAATTTCTCTTTCACAAAAGTGATAATATGTAAGTTTCTTTATTTATGGAAGGGATAGGGGTTCAGAATTATCCAAGGTATCCCAAATTAGCTACTAAATTGGCGACTTTTTAAATAGCGCCAAGAACCTTCAATAATCTACTTATATTAAAAACTGAGTATCTTTCTCACTATCTTTCTTTCTAACTATCTTTCTATCTTTCTATGTCACGCTTCTTTCTCCTGAACGCCAATGACCTGAAAGTCGAACCAGGTACCGATAGATAGGTAATTTTTCAGGCTTCATTAGTTTCAATTGATATAATTATACGATTTTAATTAGCGAAGATATCAATTAATAAGTAGTCAAGTTTAAAGCGATTAAGCCTAATAAATGATTAAACTTCCAAGACATTTCTTACCGTTGCCATTTTGAATAAAAACGTTAATTAAATTATTGAACTGCTTAAAATTCCAAGATATTTATTTCTTACCGTTGCCATTTTGAATTAAAACGTTAATTAAATTATTGAACTATTTAAAATTCCAAGATATTTATTTCTTTCCGTTGCGATTTTAAATTAAAACGTTAATTAAATTGAACTTTTTAAAATGAAAGAGTGTTATTTTTTTCTATTGTCATTTGGAATACGTGTTATAACAAAGTTCTAACAATTGTTTTTATTCTAATTATTAATGACATATTTTTTCTCTGGTACCATTTTGAAAATGTGTTTTTAAATAAAATTGCAATTGCTGTTTTTAGAGGGGGCTTTTTTTTGGCTGCGATCCAAATATTAAAAGAACTTTTTCGTTTAGAATTTTGCAATTAATTTTACAGGAAGAAAGCGGTTTGTAAATAATTATTTTTGGAAAGGAATTTTATTTGTTATTTAGGGAGAGTGCTAAGCATGCGCTACTTGACATCGTCTTTATTTTTGAGGAAGCGTGTGCAAATAATTCGATTGATTCTTTGATGCAGGAAAACTTTTTAGCGAGCCGCTTTATCGGGGAGTAGTTTATTAAACTTTTCCTTGCTACTTTAAAGGCGAGCCGCCTTGGCGGCGAGTAGTTTATTGAAACTTTCCTCGCTACTGTAAAGTCGAGCCGCCTTGACGGCGAGTAAACTGTTTAAACTTTCCTCATTTCTTTAAAGGCGAGCCGCCTTGGTGGCGAGTAGTTTTCTCAAACTGCCTTCACTACATTACAGCCCGTGCAACGCCGGGCTACGCAGCTAGTCTACTTATATTAAAAACTGAGTATCTTTCTCACTATCTTTCTTTCTAACTATCTTTCTTTCTAACTATCTTTCTATCTTTCTATGTCACGCTTCTTTCTCCTGAACGCCAATGAACTGAAAGTCGAACCAGGTACCGATAGATAGGTAATTTTTCAAGCTTCTTTAGTTTCAATTGATATAATTATACGATTTTAATTAGCGAAGATATCAATTAATAAGTAGTCAAGTTTAAAGCGATTAAGCCTAATAAATGATTAAATATGAAATCCATTCTTGCAAACCGTCGTTGCTATGAAACAGTATAATAACAATGATAATGAGAATTTTGAATGAAGGCTTAACTAAATCAAACACGAAACTCATAAGCGGACCACTTACGTAGAATTTTTATCGCTAGCTACTGGTAATATTTTGAAACATTTATTTGTTGAAGAGCCATCTACTTATATTAAAAACTGAGTATCTATGTCTGCTTTTTTTCTTTGAGCGACCTGAACTTACTGAAACTTTCCTCACCATCTTGAAGGCGTGAAGCATCTCAATAATTCGAATGATTTTTTTATATAGGAAAAAAGTAAAGGCGTGAAGCGCCTGTAAGCGAGCCGCCTTGGCGGGGAGTAATTTCTTTAAATTGTTTTTCTCACTACTTTCAGGGCACGAAGTGCCCGTGCAACGCCGGGCCACGTGCGTGGTATGTCTTGAAATCGAATGAACATTAAATTATATCAAATAATATAATTTCAGAATGAGGTAAAAGTTAGAGAGGGGGGACGTTATGCATCAGCATGCCGCAGGAAGCTAATCTAGCTGCCCTGGCAGCTAGTATCGTATAAATTGCGATATTTCAACGTTCTTTCTAAAGCGTGTCATTTCGGAAAATGTGTTATTTTGTTTTTGAAAATTGATAAGAAAACTTTCTTCTTCTTTTAAACTTTGGTAAGATGTCTGTTGGTTTCTGTGAGTTGGTTCTGTTGCATTCGAATGTCCCCAAGGGGTGTTTTACTCCTTTTATGGGGTAAATCAGTGTTAATTTCAATGCAGACAAAAGTGATATGAATTGGCGCGACCAAGTGTTTGACGCCAAGTTGGTGACAAATGTGGCGATTTTTTTTTTCCTGATTTGGGTTCAATTTGGCGCTATTGGCGACATTTTCCGAAAAATCCACTGGATGATGTTAAAATCGGTGATATTTAGTAGATTAATCATTGTAAAACATTTTTTTGCATTTTTTCGTGGCAAACTAGGGATGTAAATGCTTGAACTGTAATCTTGCTCACTCCAAGCACTATTTTAACACTTAAGGCATCTACTAAGAAATTTACACGTAAAAGGAAGTAGTGTGGGGTCCATACCAGATTTTTATATCATACTTTGAAGGAATTATAGTTGAATTATAACTAAAATAGTGTTTTTTTCTGCTATATCAATTATTTTACAAATGAACTTTTCATTTTATAACACGGGCAAAGCCGTGCGGGTACCGCTAGTCTATATATATATAAATGAATGTTGGTAAATGTGTGTGTGTGTGTGTGTGTTCCCTAAGATCTCAGAAACTACCCGCGAGATTTGGCTGAAACTTTCGCCGTTTGTTCCTTGTGGTACTGGGAAGGTTTAGAGACCAGTTTCAACAAAATCCGATGGGTAATTATTTTTTTATTTCAATTTTAGACCTGATTCTGTCTTTGTAATTTCAATTTAAAACTCCATTTCCGAAGGCTTTCATGAATCCAATCGAGTATTTAGTGTATCAACTCAACTCTCTGGCAGATAGTTGGAATTGCTTGCTACCGTAAATTTGGCTATCTTTTGAATCGCGCCAAGAGCCCTCAATAATGGAAGTTTTCCCAATAACTATCTCAAGTATAAAGGATAAAAAAGGTATTTGATTAACAGATTAATCTTTTTTTAAAAACAAATGAGTTTCAGTTTCATATTTCGGAACTCCTTTAGATTTGTAGAGGCTTAGATGTCATGCATTACTTTCCAGATGAACACTATTTTGTTCTTTATACCTATTGCTGTTTTCAAACAATGTTACTATATTTTCTCGCCAAACATCCAATCAATAGTTCGTTTTCATGTCTATACTATTTGCTATGATATACCGCAATGTTGGAAATTATTTTAACGCCTTACGGAATGGTGTACATTTAGCTCCAAATATAATATTCAAATTGATTTCAGATTGCCAAAAAGTAATTGATCAGTGTATTTTTACAGCGTAATTGTTTATATGTAAATTTTTCTTTATTATTGTTCACCGTTTTTTCTTTTTTTTTTTTCTTTTTAGATTTAAGGGAGCAGTCGACGGTCTACTTTTTTGAATTGATCAGTGCATTTTTACAACGTAACTGTACATCTGTATTTTTTTTGTTCACCATGCTTTTTTTTCTGAACTTAAGGGAGCAATTGATGGTCTACTTTTCTGGATTGATCAGTGCAATGTTTACAACGTAATTGCACATATGTACATTTTTCTTTATTGTTATTCAGCGTTTTTTTTTTTTTTTTTTGAATTTAAAGGAACAATCGATGGTCTACTTTTGTAAATATGTATATTTCTCTTTATTACTGTTCACCGTGTTTTTTTTTCTTTCTTTTTTTGAAGGAGCAATTGATGGTCTACTTTTTTGGAATGTCCAGTACATTTTTAGAACGTAATTGTAAATGTGTAAATTTCACATTGTTATTGTTCACCATGCTTTTTTTTTTTTTTTGAATTTAGAAGAGCGATTGATGGTCTTCCTTTTGGATTGTCCAGTGCATTTTTGCAATGTAATTGTAAATGTATACATTTCTCTTTATTTTTGTTCACCGTGCTTTTTTTATAACTTTAATGTAGCTCTTTGTGGTCTCCAGTCACATTCTATTGTAAATATGTCAATTTCATTTTATTACTATTAACTGCTCTCTCTCTCTCTCTCCTTTATAATTAATTTAAAAGAGCTATTCATGGTCCAGTCACATTATACATTTTATGTGTCTCTACATTTTATTTTCAAAACGAAGGTCTCTTTTCACGATTTGTGGAGAGCTTCTTCGTCTTGATGTGTAACTAAAATCCCTATCTAAAATCAAATTATGTGTAAAGTTTTTCATTGTTCAGTATTTTTTAATTTTTATAAAAATAATTGGTGGCCTATTTGTTGATTGTTCAGTGCGTAATTTCAATTTTGCTTGATTTAGAATTTTAAAATCTTTCATGCCTATTTTCAACAACGCTTTATGGATTTTTACATCCAAAACATCATGTGGAGACGAAATATACATCTAGGCAGCACTAAGGCCCCTATATAAACGAGCCGGCATATCAAGATTAAGTTTCACCACTTTGGATCCAGCGCGTGTTTGAGTGGTTATCTTTTCAGGCCAGTAATCGCGCTTTGGTAATTTTTTACTGTGAGAAATTATTAGCGGCACGTGGATTTGGCAAAGCTTAGCAATGTGCCGAAACGTTTTTCTGGTAACCCTACTCCGCAACAATGAAATATTGAAAGTAAAAGTAAATGAATTAGATCCAAAGTGGTTAAACTTAAGCTTGATGCGTCGGCCTGTCTATATAGCGGCTCTAGGCAGAACAACGTCTGCCGGGTTCTGCTAGTCTACTTATATTAAAAACTGAGTATCTTTCTAACTATCTTTCTTTCTAACTATCTTTCTTTCTAACTATCTTTCTTTCTAACTATCTTTCTTTCTAACTATCTTTCTATGTCACGCTTCTTTCTCCTGAACGCCAATGACCTGAAAGTCGAACCAGGTACCGATAGATGGGTAATTTTTCAGGCTTCATTAGTTTCAATTGATATAATTATACGATTTTAATTAGCGAAGATATCAATTAATAAGTAGTCAAGTTTGAAGCGATTAAGCCTAATAAATGATTAAATATGAAATCCATTCTTGCAAACCGTCGTTGCTATGAAACAGTATAATAACAATGATAATGAGAATTTTGAATGAAGGCTTAACTAAATCAAACACGAAACTCATAAGCGGGCCACTTACGTAGAATTTTTATCGCTAGCTACTGGTAATATTTTGAAACATTTATTTGTTGAAGAGCCATCTACTTATATTAAAAACTGAGTATCTATGTCTGCTTTTTTCCTTTGAGCGAGCTGAACTTACTGAAACTTTCCTCACCATCTTGAAGGCGTGAAGCATCTCAATAATTCGAATGATTTTTTTTATATAGGAAAAAAGTAAAGGCGTGAAGCGCCTGTAAGCGAGCCGCCTTGGCGGGGAGTAGTTTCTTTAAATTTTTTTCTCACTACTTTCAGGGCACGAAGTGCCCGTGCAACTCCGGGCCACGTACGTAGTATGTCTTGAAATCGAATGAACATTAAATTATATCAAATGATATAACTTCAGAATGAGGTAAAAGTTAGAGAGGGGGGAACTTATGCATCAACATGCCGCAGGAAGCTAATCTAGCTGCCCTGGCAGCTAGTCTGTTATAAAACGTGTACTTCTGCTCAAAACTATGTATGAGAACAATTTGGATTGGGCCGTTGGATTTGGGTAATAATAAATATTTGTTATGCATGCACATTTCACACCGAATATTTAGTTTTTTTTTCAATTGTGTTTAATCAAGACTAAATTACTTTTTTTTTGTATTAAGTTGGATGTTTATCTCGAATATTTATATTAAAATGTCCACTGATTTCAGTATTCAGTTTGAACACGAACCTCTATTACCTATTTTTCTTGATAGTCCTCTACCTATACGTGCTGGGTTTTAATCAAGAACCTATATTATATAACTTACAAGATTTCTTCACACACGTATTTAGTTTTATGCTTACATTTCAAGCTAAGCTCATATTTTGTGTATCCTTAAGTTCACGAGAAGATAATAATGAATTTTATTACCATTTGTTTTTTCTCCAACTGTCTACTTTTATATAATGAGTTACTTACATTATTTTTATTTTTGCTGATTTTCCATTTTACCAATTTGGCGTATGACTTACAAACCTATATTACTTAAAATTTGCGCAGTACATCTACTTCTCCCTCTGTCACACTAAATTATAAATTTTCATTATTTAAGCTTCCTGAAAATATTTTACTTTTGCTTGCGTTATTTTACCATGCACTTTTATTTAACACATTTCAAATGAGTTTCGTTTTCACTGCTGAAGTCACAAGTGAACAAGTTTATTTTAGCAAGGGTACTTACTATATAAACAAGCCGCCAGTTTGGATAAGATTTTTCAATGTGTGCTGAGCTGCTGTTTCCAGAGATCTAAAATGGAAGATGTGTCGACCTGACTTAACACCAAAGTTTCTTAAGTTGTGATGTCCTTAGAGACCCCGCTATGTTTTAAAAATAGAACATTAAAATAAATAAATAAATAAAAATTAACTGTTGGGAGAATGCAAGTATTTTTTGGCCCCATGTTATTATTATTATCCTCATTTATTTATTTTATAAATTTCAGTATCTAAAAGTAAAACTTTTCATTAAAGGAAACGCCTCCCATTATTTTTCATTTAGCGGTTGAAACGGAATAGTGAGCATTCATCAAATTGAAAAGCTGCAATTGTTACAAAGATAATGCGATCCTCCCGCTTAAGAATTTAACTTGATAAACCGTTTCCTGCGTGGATAAAAATATCTAGTGTACTTCAAAAAATATGATATTAAAGCAATTTCAGTTGCGAACAAAGGGTAACAATCAACTGTTTTGCACTTCGCGATTTATTGCAGGAAATAACTCATAACAAGTAATTTTATAGTTACGAACAAAGATTTTTTTGTTTCGTCCAGCTTATTCTTAGTAAACGTAACTTGTAGAAAAATATTTTAATGCTTACTACGTATTAAATTATTTCAGGTTGAAATAAAACTAATATTGTTGTGGAGTCGGTGAAAATTCTTTTAAAATAAGAACAATAAGATATAATTGTTTGTGAACGTTAAGTTTACCTATTGATCATACATGAACTAAACAAATATAAGACAAAATCATTGATTGCTTTATTGATTTAGGAATAGAGTCAATATTTATAACCTTTCAGCAACAAGTTTCTGTTTAATTTAAACACTAAATATGCCTTTATTATAAAATGTATGATACAAATTAGTGTTGCCACATGCGTACTGAAAAAAATCTTGCAGAAAACACATCAAGCACTGATTTTTTTAATAAATAAAGGAATATGACTCAGTCATTGGTTGAATAAATAAACGAATTTGACTCAGTCATTGGTCGAATAGCATATTTTAAACACAGTCATGTAAGGTTTGTGTGACCACAACTTAAACCTAAATCTACCTAATTTTAAAAATTAAGAATTCATGTCAACATTGATAAGGAATAATAAACAGTAACATTTTTGACTGATAAGTAACTTTTCAAACAATACGTCTACAATTTCAAGTCTAGAGTTTATTTCAGTTATTTAAAGCGGGAAATATGTTTGACGTGTATTGTGAACAAATATTTTTGTCACAGTAGTGGTGAAGTTAAGGGAAAATTTTCACTAGAAAGACAAAACATACATTTTCAAATGTGAATGATGTTTCAAATTATATGTTTTGACTGTGCAAAAAGTACTAAATTTTACGAATTTTCAATGTCATTTGTGTGGTGTTATCATTTTTTAATTGGACAAAATTATTTTTTATTGTCTGCTGAATGCATCAACGAGTTTGTTGTTTTTATCTATAAGCCTAATGTTTTAAAAAAGTCATAATCTTAGTACTAAAATATGGATTGTATTCCCTAAATAGTAAGCCTTTTTGATATTAGTGGCAGTAAAATCAATGTGAGCGAATATATGATCTATTAATACATTCAGTAAGATATTTCAGACCTCTACAATAAAAAAGATTTTCAGTAAATTCTGCTACAAAGAACTTCAAGAGACCGAAAATTTTGTTGATTGTAACAAGATTTTTTTATGCAATTTAGTTCAAACATTGAACTGCAATTATTGTCTATTACTTTAAAATAGGCATCAAGGTCACAAGTTCTGCATAGTCTCCATGGAAACTGTACGCAGAATACAGCGCCACTACAATGCGATTCATTTATTTTAGGTTTATGAAGTCAGGTTTTCATGGAGAGACGCAAAACTTGTGACCTTGATGCGCCTATTGTAAAGTAACAAACTATAAAACAGGACTGGCCATTAATTTCACTGAAGCGGATATTTCATTCTATTGGTATTTACTGTAATAAAGTTTTACTTAAATGCAATACATTTCAGTAACGCTATCCAGAAATCTACTGATAAGAACGTTAGAAATTTTGTTGAAGTAACGTTACTTAATTTGCTTTTTTTAAACATTAATTTTAAAAATTGGGAACTTACTGTGTGCATTTGTTCATTGTTAACATTTTCTAAAAATCAGAAATAATTACAGTTAAGCATTTAATATTAAAGCTATGCAATTTGGCTAAAAATAACTTTAAAAAAAAGTAAGGTAAAAAAAAGTAAGGTACTATACTTAAGACAGCTCCCCAAAGACTCAATTTTAGAAAGAGTAGTTGAATGAACGTTCCAAAATCAGTTTTGGGTTCGTGTTCTGCTTTTAAAATCTAACTTTCGAAGAAAATACAGATTTCGGGTTGTAGAAAAAGGACATTAGGGAATTCACTGCTGAATACTTTAGACAGCCAAGTAAGATAAAGTTAAAGCATACATCCGGAATTTAGAGGCAGTTGGTTTTATTTTTCAGAATAGTCGAAAATGTGCGCTGAATTTGACATTTTCAAGGAAAAGAAAAGTAGTGACCAGTTATTTCTAAGGGTTTTATTTTGGTAAAGGTATTTTTGCTAAGAAGAGGTAAACATTCTTAATCAATATATTACTCCAACAATTTTTGTAACGTATATTTAACATTGATACTTCTTCCATATTGCTTAGCAAATAGAGAAAACAATATGCTAAATAGATAGTAATTTAAGCTGAAATAAAATAAAAAAAGCGAACTTGCTCATTTAACAGACATTTTTTGCTTTGAAGTAAAACTTTTTATGTGAGGTTGTGACATTTTGACCTGCAGCTTTTTTTTTTTTTAATGGCGGAAGTGATAGGTGTTTTCAATAATTGCCTTAAACAAAAATAAGAATTTATAATACTGAAGTCAATAACGTTAACAAACCAATCGCAAGACTGTACGTAATCAAGTGTAATTTAGAGTGATTAATCTTTTTTGTTCGTTTATCTGCTCATAGTCTCACTCTTATTTTTTAAAGGATAGGGAATGGTCCACTTTAGGTCCCATACATTCATATTTGTTCTTTAGAAAAAAGTTTTTCGCCCTAACTGGTAAATTTTATGTAATTTTTCTGTTAAATAATTACAAATAGAGAACCCATTGTAAAAAAGGACTGAAGGCTTCTCTGAAGCCAACAGAAAATCCATGACCATTGTTTTTCTATATCCTTAGTTATTGATTGTAACAGATAATGAAAAATTTTGTGACGAAAAGAGAAACATACGCTCTATTTGCTCTCTTTCTTTTTCGTATTGCGTTGTTACGTGTACTGCGTTTAGGCGGCGTGACTATCGCTGAGTATAGATGTTGGCTTGCAGCACAGAATCCGGTGAAATACGTGTGTATAAGCAATACATATAACTGTTTTATGTTCTCGTTAATAATATATTTTCTTCACTAAAATACACCTTTATTTTTCGAATGTTTGAGCACAGATAGTTCTCATTACTTGTTTTAATTATTATAAAAGCGATAGTTTATCAACTTAGGAAAGAAGAACATCATTGTATGAAGTTGCGCAAAGAAAAATATCAGACACATTTTTTTTTTCTTTTCGTTTTTTGTTACAATTTCGAAGTAGCATAATTCATCTCTTATGTGGGCACATTGTTGTCAAGTTCGTGTAATATACTTAATATTCATAAATACAGTTTAGAAAATTCGGAATTATTTACGAAACTCTTTTACAGCAAGAAACATTTTTTGCTTATTATTTTGCAGGGTTGCCGACAGGATATGTGAGCGTAGTTGGGACCCCACTCTGCTAGGCTAGTTTTTGGAGTAGTGCAAGTTTTATGAGATCCATGGAGGAAGAGAGCCGGAGTAACAAGGGACCTGCTTGACTTTAGACGACCGTTCTCATGGGTATTAACTTCTAGCTATAGCTTATCCTTTTTGACACCCAATATCTGCTCACACTGCACTGTAAAAAATGAACATTGTTTTTTCAGTATAATACAGCTAATTTTAAAGTAATAATGTGTAAAAACTGCTAATTTTACAGTTATAAACTATAAAATTTCTACTTTATACTAACAGTACTAAACTGCAGAATTGCTAATTTTACAGTTTATTACCCTGCATTTTACAGTTTTAAAATGGAACCTCTGCTGCCAGTATTATACTGTTGTTTATACAGTATAACACAGCTAAATTTTACGGCAATAAACTAATTTCTAACATTACTACCGTACGAAACTGTAAAATTGCTAGTTTTACAGTTTATTACTGTGAAATTTAATGGTTTTAAACTGGAATCTCGGCTACCAGTATTATACTGATTTTTCAGTGTAGCCAAAAGTATAGGAAATTATCCTGTTTTGGTACTTACTAAATTTTGAGATTTAGGTACATTCCCCCAGGTTGTGAAAGAAATGTTTATGATAAATTTCAATTCACATTTTTTACATGGTAAAACTGCGAAGTTTCCAAAGGACTTGCACTTATTTATGAGTAAGTAGTCGTTTGAGTGAGTAAAACATGCATTTCTAACAATAGTGGTAGCATACATAAAATTCTTCAAATGAGTAACGAGTTTTCTGAAAAATATTTTAAATTCCCTGATTCGTACTCTGACTCGGATTAATTGCGGTAGATGAAATTTTACACTTGGTTCACTTCAATGCAAATTTCAAAATTAACTCTAAAATGCATTCCATTATTATGTTAGTGACCATCAGTATTTAATTAATTATTTAATGTCACATTCTTGTTTCGCATACGGGTACATTAATTAGCGAACGGCTAAATTTTCACCTAAACTTGGTCATGTGTTAATTTGCGAAACACTGCATGCGTACACTTTGAAATATGTTTATAGGCAAATACTGATTCTTTAAATCGAATGCAAATGCAGTTTGAATTTGTAGATTGAATAAATGTCACATTTCCCATAGAATTGTCGAATAACTCGCTTCGTAGTTATCCTCTGAAGCTGCGCGAAAATACCATCGATTTATTTTGGCACGTTGAATATTGCAGCTGTTTAAATACTATGTAGTTCATTAACAGTTAAGTAAAGTTTCAAAAGTAGCAATAACGTAGCTAATTGAAAAACTTTGCCAGGACTTTATTGAATAATTTAATATGATTTTGGATTTTACTTTGGTGACTATTCCGAATCAGATAAACTCTTTCCTTCACATGGTAACTCAAAGTCCTAAAAGCTTTTAACTGTTTAGTCAAAATCTGCTTGCATTTTAACATAGAGGAGAGATCATTGAGACAGTACTGTAAGCTTTGAAGAAACTTTAAAACACAGACTAGTACCAAATGGTCGCCAGGACTCACCGAAACACCATTCTGGTACTGCTTTTCAGGGAACACAAATTCCTTTATCATACAGAATAATGCACAATATAGGATTCAAATATTTCTTATTGGTATTCTGGTACTTCACAAACGAGGCATTCACCTCTGATTTAGAGGTATATACACTGGTGTGTAACTCGGTATTTCCGGGAGAGAGACTTCACTGCGTGCATCAGTTTAAACTATGTCGATTTATTTCCTCAGTGGGAAATTCGAACAACCCACCTTTTAGCCGCCACCTGGAGGTTTTCAGCTAAGTACAAATCAATGGAAAAATTGAAATTGCTTGAAGTGTAACAAGTGTGACTGCGGAGCTTGGAATTTCTCATAACATAGTTTTACAATTTAGGAGAACAACTGCAAGAACGACTGTCTAATGGTTAACAGTGGTCTTCAAGAAGCAAATATTGCAAGATAAATCCAATATATTACCATAAAGCAAGAAGGAACAGGCTGCAGACATCAGAATTAATAACAAAAAGGCATGCAACAGATTATCGTGCAACCGATATCACGCCTTAGCTTTATCAGAGTCCAGTCCGGTGGCGGTTAGTTTACCCCATGACCTGTACTGTACAACTGCTAATCGTAGGAGCATTCAATGTGGTGCCACGAACACCCAAATTAGACAGGTATCCATGAGATCTAGTTACCACTTCATATGAGAACAGATTTAATCGAGTAACGATTTTGGAAGGATCATCAGGGGAGAGCAGAAAACACGCAATTGCCCCTTCAGCCCCACCACAAAACCATTTTAAAGGACATGGATTTGACGCTTAGGAAGACATCTTTGATGACATCCTTTTAACATTATCAAAAAAGGCTCAGTCGCTGACATCGGCTGTTACAATGAGGTTCTGTTTTATGTACGTTTTTAGGGGTGCTAAACGTCTTCAGTTCATTTTCATTGAAGAAAAAAACTTACCATATTCCAAGGTTAGAAAGCTGTTGGAGAGTCGAAATACTGAAAGAATGGGATGGCCAGCAAATTTACCGGATCTAAATAAAATCAAAATTGTATGGAACTGTCTAGGGAGACACCTCGCAGCAAGTAATTTACGCCCAGCAATGATTCTAGAGCTGTCATATGTGCACTAGGGTGGAGCGAAAAACAAAAAATTTGGAATTTTATTCTATAATACCTAGCAAAAGCTGTGCATGTGTAAGTAAGTGCATGTGTAAGTACACATGTAAAATATTATCTAGTTTGAACAACTCCTTTAGGATCCTACCAGGGCATGAATTTCTCTAAAACTACGAAAAAATGTCAATTTTCTAAATATTTTTGGAAAATACAAATAATCACCATTTTTGTTGTAATGCCATTAAAATGCTTCCTTTTAACACTCTTTTCCTGCATCTTAAAATTATTTTAATTTTATGCTATTTTATTTTATTATAAGTATTAAGTTCGTACATAAACGACAAAGTTCTGTGAAATTAACCAAAAATTGACATTTCTTACCATTTTTTGCACGTAGCAATAATTCTTCTTTTGTAATACAGTACTATTATTTTTTTTGCAATTAATGGGCAAAATGCAGCTTTTAGTTGCAAATTCAATTATATTTCGTTACATTAACAGCCCAGAATGCACCACACGGAGGTAGCTGCATTTCGGGGGTCATTCTGTCTTTCCCATCCGCCCATCCACGTTATTTACATATTTTCAATACATTTTTTGGATGCAATAACTATCTGCTGTTAAACAGGTTTCTCATTTTGAATCAAAGTTTGAAGTTAGACTTATGACTCAGATTTGGCATTGATGATTGCGAGCATAAAGTTTTTCATTTAAATGTAAATTCATATCTTTTGTCTCTTCCTTCAATAGCAATCTACCGTATCACTAACCAGTTTTAAGCCCTTAAAACTCGGAGTGTAGAAGAGGTATACTTATTGAATCACTGATAAAGTACAACTTGTTTTCGAAAAGTTTACTTATTAATGTTGCAAGAACTCGGTGGAAGATATCGAAGCTTTAAAAACGGATTTAAAAAACGAGTAAAAGTACTTCATATACATTGTCAATGTAATACAGAAAGAAAAAAAGTGACCCTGATCTCACTATCAAGAATTGGAGATCTTTCAGTCATTAGAGTTCGTTTGTTCGAGCTAACAGTGTTTTGAAGCTGTTAATTTTCAAGGTGAATTTCTAGTGAGATGAAGATACTCGTCAGTTATATCTTTAAATAATATGCTTCAGTACGGTTCAAGAAATTAGAAATTTAAGAAAAAGAAAGAAAATTTCCGTGAAACATGGAATTGTTGGTATAATGAAGGTTACGCGATCTATATTTCATTTGATTGATTCTTTTTTTCTTCGTGGATCCGATGATTCGAGGAAATGCTTGCTTTGTTAAATTTGAGAACTTGTTATTGGCCATGGCAGTGGACGATAGTCAAACTGTAAAAGAGTTGGGTTGCAGAAAGGCATACAAGATCAGAAAACCCATTGATAACTAAATGAGAACCTTTATGACCAATATTAAGTTTTGAAAGTTGAGATATTTTTAATTGACATCATTAATAGCACGAAAGTAAACACGCGTTGACCAGTCAATTTATTCTATAATTCCAAACTTTTATAGAATGTGTAGTTTTTAATATGATTACAGCTCCATACTTCACGAAAATTTTCTTTCTTTTTTTTTAAATTTCTAATTTATTGAACTATACAGAAGCACATTTTTAATGATGTAACTGGCGAGTATCTTTTATCTCATTAGAAATTCAGCTTGAAAATCAACAGCTTCATAACTCTATTTAGCTCGAATTAATTAAAGCTAATGACTGAAAGGTCTCCGATTTTCGATAGTGAGATCAGGGTCACTTTTTTCTTTCTGTATTACATTGACAATGTCCATCAAGTACTTTTGATCGTTTTTTAAATCCGTTTTTAAAGCTTCGAAATCTTCCACCGAGTTCTTGCAATGTTAATAAGTTAACTTTTCAAAAACAAGTTGTACTTTATCAGTGATTCAATAAGTATACCTCTTCTACACTCCGACTGTTTTAAGGGTTTAAAACTGGTTAGTGAGACGGTAGATTGCTATTGAAGGAAGAGACAAGATTTGAATTTAAATGAAAAACTTTATGTTAGGGGGGGGGGGGGGGCTCGCAACCATCAATGCCAAAACTGAGTCATGAGTCTAACTTCAAACTTTGATTCAAAAGGAGAAACCTGTTTAACATCAGATAGTAATTGCATCCATATTAATGTATTGCAAATATGTAAATAACGTGGCTGGGTGGATGGGAGAGGCAGAATGACACCCGAAATGCAGCTACTTCCTTGTGGTGCGTTATGGGCTCTTAATGTAACGAAATATATTTGCATTTACAACTAAAAGCTGCATTTTGCCATTCATTGCAAAAAAATATGGTATCTGGATTACAAAAAAAAAAGAGTTATTGCTACGTGCAAAAAATGGTAAAAAAAGTCAAATTTGGTTAATTTCACAGAACTTTGCGGTTTATGTACGAACTTAGTACTGCATAAAATTCAAATAATTTTTAAGATGCATGAAAAGAGAGTTAAAAAGAAGCATTTTAATGGTATAAGAAAAAAAATGGTGATTATTTGTATTTTCCAAAAAATTTTAGAAAATTGACATTTTTTCGTAGTTTTAGAGAAATTCAAGCCCTGGTAGGACCCTAAAGGAGTTGTTCAAACTTGATAATTTCATTTCACACTCCAGGGGCCCCCGTACCTACCACAGCTTCGTGATTTAACCGGGAAACTTGATAATATTTTACATGTGTATTGTACTTACACATGCACAGCTTTTGCCAGGCATTACAGAATAAAATTCCAAAATTTTTGTTTTTCGCTCCATCCTAATATGCACCAATGTTTCAACAACTCATTGACCACATCATAATAAGTATCAGCAGATAACGTGAAGCCTAAACAGCAGACAGTAAAGTTCATACCCTGTACTAAAGGCTGGATGTTTCTTGATGTGCGCCCCAGCCACGAGAACATTTTTGCCTCCTTCACATTTGCGCTGTATGATACATTTGCAATAAAGTTATTTTTTGTGCTTTCAATTTCTTTCTGGGAAGTGTTGAGTACATTACCCTAGTTTTTACGTTTTAAGAAATTTATGGTATTTATGTTAATTTAGACAGCTTTGGGGCAGCGTTATATTGAGTAAGCAATTTTGTTTTTAATTTTTGCATATCAGTGCATTTCTACGAAAAAGGTTAGACACCACTGCTCCATGTATGCATTTAAGAGGCAATATTTTGTTGAGTAGAGTTTGTTTTGCTAATCTTTTGCGAAAAAGATGATTTTGCCAATGGGTAAGGACAAAACTTTTTTTTCTTCCCACTATGACAAGCAGCTGTTTTGAAATACGTTGAATTTAAAATATGAAACAGGCACTTTAACTGCATTTTATTGCCAGTGTCTTCAGTAATTGATACTATTTTCATAATATAGTAACAAGTATTATTCAAAACAAGAGGGTTTGTTTTGATCCGCCAATACGGTTTTGCTCTACTTTCCCCTACTTTTGCGAAAACTTACAAAAAAAAAGTTTTGCGTTGCATCGTTGGTCTGTTCATTTACTCAATAACCAGTTCTGACTTTTCCCTTCAACGAGAACTCGTCCCTTCAATGAGACCTGCCTTCAGCCATTTTATGACTATTCCAAACAAAGGATCTTGTCGAGGAACCATCTAACCTCGAACATTTCAGAAGGACTCGAAATAGATACTGTAAACTTTAAACATAAAGATATATTTACTAACTAAATAGAAACCGGTAAATTTAAAATGACTTTTGAAATTTTCAGGATAAAAGTTTACTTGCACTTTTAAACTTCTTTTTAAAGTCTACCTCAGGGTGCTAAATTATAATAATGATTGTGTCAATAAGTTAAAGAAAAGAATAGTAGCGACAATAAATAAATAAGTAAGTTTGCGAAATTAATATTGTCAAAGCCCAGTTTGTTTCAAATCAGAGCTTTTTTTGTTTGACGAAACAATACAGTTTTCTTCATTAAATAATTCAAGCTCACGCATTCTTATTCTTTTGTTTTCCTAGTATTCAAATCACGTGCGATGTGGCTTTTAATGCATCAACATAAAACAATGTGAATGAAGTATATATTTACTTTCTTTCAAAGCTTGACAGATATAACGTAGTTTGTATTCAACGGAGTGATGTTCATATGATTTATTTTTGACTTACAGCTAGAAGTTATGAACATAATTTGAATGAAAGAGAATCTTTGTATTAAGAGAAATTTATAGTGGCATAACTTGCATTGATGTGGAATATTAAGAGTGCTCGAAAAAAAAATCGAGCATATTATAAATCTTACTTACTTAACGATGTCAAATATTATAGATGTGTTAACAGCGGTGTTTCAGTTGTATTAAGAAACACTGCTTGGTTGTTCCGTTTTTATTAAAGACTTTTTCTGTACTTACTTTTGTCATGGTTTTTTTATTAATTATTATTATTATTAAAGACTTTTTCTGTACTTACTTTTGTCATGGTTTTCACCTTTTGCTTCCGGTTGCAGAGTTAAATTCAGCCGCGTGAACTTAAACGCACTTCCGCTTTATAGTAGAGCGAGCGGCACAGTGCCTAACATAAAATAAATTTAACAAACAATAAATTTAACACATTAATCTCAAGGCTAACCAAAACAAAGATATATTTGCAGATTGTGGGCATTTAATCTTCACGTGAGCTATGTATAAGCCTCTCATATAAATATTTTTACTTATGTAAGAATCATCATGCGTGCGAACGGAACAATGCGTCACGCCGCTCCGCTGTAAAGACGTTTAGAATTGAATTTTAAAAGGGACAAGTGGTAAGAAAAAGAGAGAGACGAAGATATTGGGGGTGGCCAGGTGGAAGGAAAGGGAATGTGTTGTGGAATTGCGCATTAAGTCATTATATAGGCTAAAAAAGTACGCCTTTAATATAAATGCTTTTATTTATTTGTTTGAGGATTCTCTAGTGATATGGCACAAAGCGTTAAGCCGCTCTGCTGTCAATACGTTTGGAATGGACTTTTCTAATTCACGTTTGGTAACAGGACGAGAGAAAAAAATATTGGGGTTGCCTGGTGTAGGAAGGGAGGTGTGCTGTAGATTTCCGAGGAGTAAATCATTACAAACCTTAAAATATAGGCCTTTAATATATATGTATTTTGTGAAGATGTTTATGTGCTAACGGCACGAAGCATCAGGTCGCTCCCCTAAAAAGGTGTTAGGAATATACTTTTGGATGGTATGCGTGGCAACAGGCCGATAGAAGGCGATGATATAGAATTAGTTTGGGTTAATCTGTGCTTTGGGTCCCTTTTCTCGCCAAACACGGATTTCGGTTTTGTCGCCATAGAAACGCCATTTTTGCGGAATGTCTCTTGGAGCTTTCAACTACGCGAGACAACAAGGAAAACACACCAGTTGGCCACTTGGGTTCAGTTCCCAACTTGCTCAGTTGGGAGAGCGGAAGACTGAAGATTACTGGTAGTTTGTTTATATGACCTTTTAAAACGCAATGTAAATATTTTATTGTTCTTGTTATTTTAATTAATACTATACCGATTTTGAAACGTAATTTGCTTTATACAAATGAATATTTTTGAAGAGCGAAAAAAAACTAGGCGACAATGCGATCGTGCAAGATATGTTTTCTAGAAAAATAGTAATATAGTTCTTCAAACTGAAAGCCCTATTGCACGACAGCATAGACTACAGGCACGTCGCAAAAGATATAAATAATTGAAAGCAAATGAAATGAAAATTGAAAAAACGAAAAAAACTTTGAAATAAAATATAAAAAAACTTTTTAAATTTAAAGACTATTTCTGTCCGCTCATTCGCACTAAAAAGTATGAAATAAACTAAGTATTCGATATAGTGATTATAGTGTTCAGAAATGTCAGTTCATCTTTATGTATTTATATTTACGTTAATGCTAATGCAATCAATATAATAAGTAATTCCTTTCTTGATTATAATGCTCAAAAATTCCAGCTCATCTTGATATATTTATATTTACGTTAATGCTAAAGCAGCCCAATAAGTGAAACCAATTATAATAAACAGTATACCGCCTATTTCTTAAATCAAATTTTTAATTTAAACTTTATTGGCTGCTTTAGCATTAACGTAAATATAAATATATCAAGATGAGCTGGAATTTTTGAGCATTATAATCAAGAAAGGAATTACTTATTATATTGACTGCTTTAGCATTAACGTAAATATAAATACATAAAGATGAACTGACATTTCTGAACACTATAATCACTATATCGAATACTTAGTTTATTATTATTATTAAAGACTTTTTTATTTATTATTAAAGACTTTTTCTGTACTTGCTTCTGTCATGGTTTTCACGTTTTGCTTCCGGTTGCAGAGTTAAATCCACGCGTGAACTTTAACGCACTTCTGCTTTATAGTGGAGTTAAGTCGAGTGCAATCATTAGCAGGACTACGACTGGAAGCTTTAAATCCGACTGAAATTGTTGGAGATAAACCTTGCAATATTAAAGCAGAAGAAGAACTGAAACGAATGAGATTAGCTGACAATCAACATATTAGGCCAGTTCAAAAATTTGCTTAGGTGACTTTTTAAAAAAGGCTAATAAGGGCTGTAGAAAATGCATTGGTAGTTCTTCAAATTGAACATTACGCTTGATGGCGTTTGACTCAAGTTGATAAATTAACAAAATTGGAAACGAAATATTCTCATGAATAAAAAATAAAGTGTCAGTGAATAGCATTTCTAATGGCGTTTGTTATTTTCTCGGTGAATTATGCTTAACGGCGTTTGTCTTCACGCAATTCTAAATAAATTTTAAAACGAAAAAACTTTGAAATAAAATATAAAAAAAAACTTTTTAAATTTAAAGAATATTTCTGTCTTCTCATTCGCACTAAAAAGTACGAAATAAACGGTGAAAATGCGCTTTGGGTCCCTGCTTGGCGCATTTTCAAAAAGTCGCCAATTTTTGCGTAATGTCTTTCGGAGCTTTCAATTCGCGAGACAACAAGGAAAAACGCGCCAGTTGGCGACTTTTTGAAAATGCCCCAAACAGGGACCTAAAGCGCATTGTCACCGTTTATTTCGTACTTTTTAGTGCGAATGAGCAGACAGAAATAGTCTTTAAATTTAAAAAGTTTTTTTTATTGTTTACTGTAGATGTTAAGGCAGTTAAAATGTAATAGAATTTAGAAGATTTGAGGAATGTATGTCATTGTAAAACATTTCGTTAAAATGCACATTATTTTCTGGAATTTGCTTGATAATTAAAAATATGCTTTACTGCTGCAAAGAAACTGATACTAGACATGGCACGAAACTTTTTGCTATTGAAAGTTAGTGTTTAACTATTTTATTTGCGTACCTTTTTTAATTCGGAGCTGTTGATAATGGCTATTGACAAATGTTACAGAAACATTTAGCAAACAATCATCTCTATGATCTTCAGTTATGATCTGATATTTTGAATAAAATAATTCTTGCTAAAACAGGGGCTTAATGCTGTCCAAGAGGTTATTTACCAAATACGACTCCATAGGAGGAAAAGTATGAGTTCCGTTTGAAACCGTTCAAAGTAATATTTGAGAAACGTGACACCACGCTTCGGTCTATAGGATGTAAGGTCATATATTTATTGAAAGGAAACAAGCAATACGACTGTTGGAATTAAATCGTTTTCTTACGATGTTTATCGGAAACTTTTCTAATTGTTGAATACTAAATTAAACAAATACTTCGCACTCAAAATTTGTTCTCTCTGAATAACCAAAAATAAATTTATACTACTAAAAAAAAACCATACGTCTTCTATCGTAACTCAATTTTTCTTCATTGAATTCTTTCAAGAGAAGTGAAATGATGAGCACTTTCCATCCTATTGATAAGACATTATGTCATAAAAGAAATTTTCCAGAGCCTGATCCGATATTCCCGAAGCATATTACCCTAGAAATGGATATTACTGATACACATTATCTATTTCCTTTATGTGTCCAGTTTCTGTAATACCACATACATAAAACCACCCCTTTGGCCACGTCCATAAAGGGGTTTAACTGCTTTGTATGATACAACGGAAGAAGTTAACGTTTATAGAGGCTTCAGTTCCAATGATATTAAACAGCTTAAGGCACAGTGGTTAGTGTTTTCGGGGAAATGATAGCAACGGTATCTTTGTGAATTGTGCTTTATGAGTTTAGTTAGTGTAATCTTGGCAGAATGTTGATAATATTCGTGTTTTATATGCGTAGCATTCACGCACAATATAGGATTTCGCTTCCTTTTTAAAGAGCATAAAATATTAATGTAATTTTGTGCAAAATTGCTGCTAAGTACGTAATAAAAATTCCCCTTTTTAAAATTTTAAAGTTTAAAGCTATTTTAGAGTGATATACATATTAATGAATAAAATAAAAATGTATCTAACATCCACTGAGTTGTACATCATATTATAATTTAGGTACACTTGATGCATAGGAGATTCCAAAATGTCCGCCCTCATGCATTCGCCATGGAACTCATTGTATTGGAGAAATCTAATACTAATGCACTCTTGTTAATCGAAGCTCTTGAAAACTTAGAGATCGCCTGATTTTGTCGGTCTTGTCAAAGAAATGAAAGTTCAGATTTTAGACAGTTAAAAGTTTGTTTGTCCTTTTGCATTTTTCATAACACTTCTAAAATCAATTGTTTGGAGTTTCTTGCTGTTCAGTAGATAGTCGAGATATTTTGCGTTTAAAATCTGGCTTTTTTTACTGATATATTTACATTATTAGCAGTGTAGTGTCGTTAAGCTCAGTCGAATTTTTGCTTTTATATTATAATATATAAATCAATAATTCACTTGAAAATAAATAATTAATTTCCGAAATATTAACTAGTTACTAACTTAACCTACTTAAAAAACTTACTCTAGAAACTTAAGCTGGGGAATACACTTTGAGAATAACAGCACTATAAAGTACCTTGAATACAGTTAAACCGTTTACTCATTCTTTATGTCTGATTTGATGACTTGTCTGTACCAATGTATTCTTTTGCTCTGTGTACTTCATTGGCTTTCAATGTCATATTCTTCTATCAATTAAGTAGACTTTCGCATTCAATTAATTATCTGAGCTGAGTTGTGGTCTTACTTCACCATAAAGTAATCAAATAGTGATGGTAGTTGATTTGTTCTTTCGATTCAAATGTGTACCCGTTAGACTACTCATGTATATATGCGTTAGACACCTAAAATAAAAACTTTAATTTTCGGAAGACATATATTTTACTAGCTGACCCTGCCACGCGTTGCTGTGGCTAAGGTATGATTTAGTTAAAAATTTTATATACTGAGCGAACTACCGTACTACCTACGGTTATAAATGTGCAAATTGTCGTCCAAGAATACATTTGTATTTACTAAGGAAAAAAAATTAAAAAATAAGCTATAATAGTAATAATTTGAAAACTTATGAATGCAGAGAGGTACGTTTAGAAAATACAATTCTGAGCAAAATCACTCTAAATTTTAATATTACACAGGTAAAAGTTCACAAATTACAGTAAAACCTTTTTTTATTACAATACAATTGAAATACAAAATCACAAAAAAATGAATATTGTATAACTTAAAAACCCGAAAAGGTACGATATTTACGAAACAGTCGAATTTTGAATCGCAAACTATGAGGTGTATATTTATGTTACAAAGCAATGTGACGGTAAAAATTGTGTGTATAGAAATAATTTTAATCTTCGCACCATAAAACAGTACATTTTCCCTCCTAAGAATTTGTTTTTTGAATAGTAAATACCAAATGTATTGTTGAACGATAATTTGCAAATTTATTGCTGCAGATGGATACGCTTAGCAAATACAATTCTGAACTAAATCACTAAAAATTTAAAAAAGATCACATAATGCAGTGAGCCTTTCTTTGTCTAAATACACCTGACATAAAAATCACTAAACAATATGAATATTTTATAACTCAAAGCTCGAAAAAAGTATGATATTTTTCACTAAAATAATTTTCCTAAAAAAATATTTGTACCTAAACATGAGTGAAAAATATTTTTAAAACATCAAAATAACATATGTTAAGTATCTAAACTGCTTTAATAAATTGAATTAAGTAAAGGAGAAGTAAGCAAATAATACTTTTTCGAGTATTGATTTAATAATACTTACACGCACAATTTAAATTAAGAGAATCGGGACGAATATGCCAGAAACCGATTCGACATCCTTGATCGTTACCACTATTGCTTTTGCTTCCGAAGCAACTGACAACCCAGCAGCATATTTTATCTTATAGAAGCCAAGAATACAGAAAAGCTGGTAGCTAACTACATAATTTGCAATAAAAAATATATTGCGGTCCTAAATTGACATAAAAACTATCCTATCATTTAAGTTGGACCAAACTGAAACTGCGTGCAAAATTTGGTTAAAATTGGTTCAGTAGCTGAGGAGTCCATTGGCCACAAACACAGGGACACGTAAGTTTTATATATTAATAATGGATAAAATGAAGACGTTTACTGTCTAAATAACCTCTAAGCAGTTTCAGTTGCAGTTACAGTTGGATTGTTATTGAGACAAAAAACAAAAGAAATATTTTAAATTCATTTTATCTTAAAAGATCCAGCATCCTGCCCCTGGCATTCATTTGAAATTTAACGTTTTGTAGTCAAATTATGTTTTTCATTTTCACGAATTGCAACAGGAGCCTACTCGTTGGGACTCTTGTTTCTATAAATGGAATGAAATTGAGAAGAAATTCGCACTCGTCCTCTTATGAATGGTGATTTTCTAGATTATGTAATATTCGGCATATTCATAAGAAAATGGTAAGTACTATGAGATAATAAAGATATGTTTTCCTATGGCCAATTTGCACCCTTACACTTATCATAATATTTACAGCTTACACTGTTAATTTAATTTTTATAGATCTTAAATGATGGGGATCAGTATCTGAGAATTGGTTATATAGATGAAATTTTGCTTTTTAGCCTACTTTCCCGTTAAAAACAAAAGAAAGACGAAAAAAGTATTAAAAGTAGCTTAATGCATCTAAAAAATATCGCAAAGTCCAAAAAATATCGCCAAGTAAAAAAAATATCGCCAAGTCCAAAAAATATCGCCAAGTTAAAAAAATAAAAAGGTAAATTGAATATCGAAAAATTAAAAATTTGAAAGTAGGGTATTGAGATGGGGAATTTGTGTGTCGGTCGGTCGGTCGGTCGGTCTGTCTGTCCCCCCCCCCTAATAACTTTTGAATGAACATTCCGATTTGGACAAACTTTTTTTTGTTGGAAAGATCTCGGCGAGTACAGCTCATTCCCATATTTGATTTTTCGATTTGAACAATTTTTGGTTCAACTTTGAACCGTTCAAACAACCTGTCCCGCGATGCTAACTTTTGAGTGAACAGTCCGATTTGAACAAACTTTTTTTTGTTCGAAAGATCTTTTCAAGGATACTTCATTCCCGTATCTACATTTTCGATTTGAACAATTTTTCGTTCAACATTGAACCGTTCAAACAAGCTGTCACCCCTAATAACTTTTGAATGAACAGTCCGATTTAAACAAACTTTTTTTTGTTCGAAGCATCTCGGGAAGGATACTTTATTACCGTATTTAAATTTTCAATTTGAACATTTTTGGTTCAACATTGAACCATTCAAGCAACCTTTCCCCACCTAATAACTTTTGAGTGAACCGTCCGAATGGAATAAACTTTTTTTTGTTCGAAAGATCTCGGCGAGTACAGCTCATTCCCATATTTGATTTTTCGATTTGAACAGTTTTTGGTTCAACTTTGAACCGTTCAAACAACCTGTCCCGCGATGCTAACTTTTGAGTGAACAATCCGATTTGAACAAACTTTTTTTTGTTCGAAGGATCTCAGCAAGGATACTTCATTACCGTATTTAAATTTTCCATTTGAGCATTTTTTCGTTCAACATTGAACCGTTCAAGCAACCTTTCCCCACCTAATAACTTTTGAGTGAACCGTCTGAATGGAATAAACTTTTTTTTGTTTGAAAGATCTCGGAGAGGCTTTCCCATACATTCCCATATTTCGCTTTTTGATTTGAACCATTTTTCGTTCAATATTGAACCGTTCAGAAAAAAAATTAACATTAGCGTCTACGGGGAATTTAAGTTGAATGTTGATTCTGAACTTAAAGTCGGATTTCCTTCAAACTAACTTTGTAAGAAAATGGTTTTGATAAATAGTGTTTGTAAAGTACTTTTCTGAGTAATCTTCTGTGAGGACTTTGATTCCGACTCCGACTCCGCAAACGTGGCGGAAATGCAGGCTCAGAAAAAAAATGACTGACTGTGCAGACGATTTTTTGTTTATTTATTCATTTGTTTTATTTTATTTATTATTATTATTATTTTTTTTTGGCAGACGATTTTTTTTGTAACAAAAATTTTTCATTCACGAGAACATTTTATTCTTTATTTATATTTAACAACTGGCAACCGATTAAAAGTGAAATTCGAGACATTTTATTAACGGACGAGTTTTTTTTCTTTTTTTTTCTTTCTTTGATAAAATACGTTTTGATGCTCTTTGTACTTTTATTTATTTATTTATTTATTTTATTATTATTATTATTTTTTTTTTTTGAAAACAATGGAGGATTTTTTCTACGGAGGAACTGTAACAGTTGCACTCTTTAAAAGGTGCGACAAAGCTTTATTTATTCGTTAATTACTTTTTACGTGTCTATTTCATCTGATGAGAGGGGTATATTTTGCTTTTCGAAATCAGCTCTATGTGCCAAAAAGGTATGTTTGACATAATTTTCAGTTTCAGATAATCAAGAGAATAATGATCAGATGGGAGAATGCCGATGTCGATGTACGGGAAAGTAGGCTCGTTTAGTTCTTGACAGAACTTCTTGTTAAATTTATATAGAAGTTTTTCGTGAAAAAACGTAATTTTACACAAAGAAAGTTTTTTTTCCTGTAAAATTAGCTTAAACTAAGCCTAGAGTAAACTTAAACTGAAGGTGATCTATAATGCAGAGACCAAAATAAGTCTTTTTAAGTAAATGTAAAAACAATGAGCTAGATTAATGCTCTTCGACATGGAAATCTGAAAAGTCAGAGTAGCAAAATAGTGATTGCTCAACAAGTTAGCAGCTTAGCTTTTGTCTTCCTAATGCAAGAACAATCCCTTTTTTATATGCATTTTTATTTACTTATAAGACACATGAGCTTATTTTGGTAAGCTCAGTCATAAATGACAGTTAATAGATAGCGTCTTACATTATATTTCGATTTGAACCATATACCGATATATATTGTATTTTGAATGATTTTCATTGTAAGAAAACAAAGTACTTTTTTAACTTCTGTCACAACGCCTTGAGCTGCGTAAAAAGCAGTGAGTTATCAGCTGTCAACGAAAGTTAAGTGAAGAAAAGAAAAAAAATTATGCAGGTGGTTGCTAAAAACGTCTTGTTTTTTGTTGAGAAACATGAAAGTTTCTCCAAAGTTCGTAAGTTTTTTCCATGTTGCCAGGTGACTTATGAAAGTTTGAAGTAACTTTGAAAGGCGATGCATTCTTAAAAGATTAACATCTTCTAGAATAATGTGGAATAGTTTCACGAGGCATCTAAAATTAATTTTAAAAAATCAGCTTTACGTTTAGTGTCACTAACGCACTCTTCAGTAGTTGGAAGAACATTTATATGTAATTTTAAATAAATGAAAAATTGAGTAATTTCGTTTTAGACACCACGATAAAAATTTTAAATGATAGTTGAGCCAATATTTAGAAAAGTGCCAATTTGAAGTTGGAGTTTTCTGAAAAAAAAATTTTTTTTGCAGAAAAAAACTAATATTGGATTTTAAGTCTAAATTGGGTCTAAATGCAAGAAAATAAAAGGGGGGAGGTCAAGGAAGTTATTTACCCCCTCTTTAGATTACTCACTTTTAAGCCGTTACAGATCTGATGAATGTTACAGATCTGATGTTAATATGAGCTACATATTTGAGTTTATGCTTTCAGTCTTCGTTAACATCTCTAAATATGATATCATTTCCTTGCATTTTTAACATAGAATTAAGATAATTATATTAAAATATATATATTAGGCTAAAAAATCAAATTTCATAATAAAAAAGCATTTCTTGGAAATAAGAATGAGCGATAAGGTTTTTAGATAAAATAAATTATGAGATTACCAAATCCAAGCTAATAAAACATTTGTTTTGTTTTGAAACAACACACAACTTCAACTTTTGCAACACACAACTCTGCTGCTTGCTTTTCTTTAATTAGTAACAGGAAATTTAATTTCTTGATCAGAAATTCAAATTTAGCATGCTAGTTATTATCTAGTTATTTAGCGAAGTTATGAGAAATTGAAGCACCAAAAAAATAAATAAATAAAATAATAATAATTAATTAACTTAATTTCTGCAGTGTCAATTTTTCTTATTTTACTAACTTCTATTGTTAGGTCATACAAACCACAAATGAAGCAATTGTACTGAAACTCATTGCTTTTCATTTTTTAAGAACAAAAATATTCAATATCTATGGCTAAAACCTATTAATTTTGCTTTTTATAATTCTGAAACGTGTGAGTTAGTTCTGTAACATATTCGCTGTTTTTCAATGTTACCGCTCTGACTGTTACCGATCTGACAAACTGACAAAGTTATTTTTTTATTTCCGAGTCGATCGCACTAAACCAAAATCAAACACGTGGTTTTTTCACTTGCATTAAAGGACTATACTTATATATTAAATAATTTTTAAAATAATAAAAACTGCGCATTTTAGAGCGTGTTACCGATCTGATGACTCAAATGACACACATTTTATAAAATCACTTTAAAAAATCTTACCTACAATTTTAGATGCAGAAATGCAAATTTTTAATTACGATTCGATAAAACATCCTGCCAGGTACTCAGTATCACGTGGTTTTGGTGCAGGAAATGATTTTGGGAGCCTAAACATAGATCGGAAGTTATTGTTACCACTCTGACGGCGGAACTTGGGACACGCTTATTTCGCATCGGCTAGAAAATCAGAAAACGATTAAAACAAAAATGAAGTAAAATATTAACAAAGGGGTAAAAATAGAATTGTTTTTTGTGCAAGTGCGTTTTTTTTTGGGAAGTTAGAAAGTGCGCATGACCTGTTTGCATGCTAAGCTTTGCTACTTGGGACACGTTACCGATCTGATTTTTGCTGTATAAAAACAATATTTTCTGAAGAAAAAAAAATTTTTTTTCTGATGTTATTAGATGAAATGAAAGCAGAACCTTATCTTCTTTCTGGGGAAAATTATTTTTTTAACTAGTTATTGAAATACTAGTGAAAATTCCCTTGGGACTCAAATTGGCACTTTTCTAAATATTAGCTCAGTTACGTAATAAAACTACTAAATACCTTCCAAAGCAGACAATATCCAGCTGTTTGCTACGTAAAACGTCTTCATCTTATAATATTTACTCGTACAAAGCTCACATTAGAGTGTAGGGTCAATTCTATATCATCAAGAAAAAAGCCTACAATATATATATTCATGTTCAGTTATTTTTGTAACGGTGTCTCAGAAGCATTCTCTCAAGAATGGTACAAATCATGGTACTGTAGACAGAATAATGCGTTTTGGAATTACTATTTCATTACAGTATATCATGGTACTTTTTTAAATGCTACTTTGTCCATTCTGTTACGCAAAGTGATCAATACATTGAAAAAACCTTCATAAACTGCTTTTGTGAAAACCATTGATACTTTATTATACACAAGTTAATGAAGTATCAGACATAAAACTAGGATTAGTAGATAAACGTTAAAAAAAAAGAGTCGGGAGTTTATGTGTAATTTTTTTCGGGAGACCGCTTAATGTTATACTTCAGTGCAGTTAGATGGATACTCCAGTACAGATTATAGTATAAGATTACAGCATCGAGTATAGACATGTTATAGATTATTCCATTTACGAAAGTATCGTATTTCATCTTTGTGTTTTGAAGCCTACTGGTAAATTTTGCAGAAAAACATAAATCGTTAATATAGACGGAACCTTACATGTTACGCATGGTAGAGTCCACCTGTCAGAATTTCTTCTCAGTAAGAAAAATTGTAACTTTTTCCAACCTAAATTTACGAGAAACATCATTGTAGAGCAAACCATGTGGCTGAAAGTTATCCAGTTTAGCTTTTCAAATAGCTTGCCACTGTGGTCAAAAGGCTTTTCATTTGACTACCCAAAGGTAACTCAAAAGATTAGTCTATATTTATTCTTAGCTAAATGTAGAAAACTTATTCCTGTTTTAAGAATAAATATTCTTTAACCATCTTGTTTTAACTTTAACCAAGTTTTAAATCAGGATTTTACTTAACACGGCTTCAAAGTGATTTTTTTGAAATACAGTATGCGCAAAAAATGATAATTTACAGCTTGATTAATTTTCTTCTAAAGTGCGAAATTTTTATGGTGTTCTACTAAACCAAAAAGCGATGTTTAAAAACACAAATAGATAAAGTTAAAATTGGCAAACATGTTTCAAAGGCATAAAGCTTCCTTCTTTAGTGCCAAGCAAGAAATGGAAAGAAACAAGCACCGGGAGAGTTTAAATAGCAAAGGAGCAAAACCTAGGCCAACCAGGTGTCAGCGTGTGCCGAGCCCTGATTTGGAGTTGCGTTGTCAGAAAATTTAAAAGCATGAAGTAAAAGAAGGCTTTACGCCTTTGAAACATGTTTGCCAATTTTAACTTTATCTATTTGTGTTTTTAAACGTCGCTTTTTGGTTTTTACTCATTTGCGCACAAAGTGAACTGCTTTTAATTAGATAATGCGGGCTTCTCATTTGTTATTTTAAACATTTCCAGCTATTGCCGGAAATGAGCAATATGTCTAATAGCTAAATGAAAATGCCTTGTCAAATCTCCTTTTCCCATAAAAACATATTCAACAAAAGTAACAAGAGCAAAACATTCAAAAATCTCCAGAGCTATAAATATATCATTGATAAGTTTACATTTAGATGCTAGTTTCTTAAAGCAGTTTGATTTTCCCTTTTTAAGTATGTGAATATCATTTTCTTAGCACATTTTACGTTATTCTGTGAATTTCAAAGAAGTAAAATATCATGTCTCGATGAAAAATGTGAGCTTAAAATTTTGGAATTTTATTAAAGAAATAACTTGACAAAACTCCGATAAAACAATTCCTGGTAATAATTTTGACATAGCACCATTTATTGGTTTTATTGATTCCCATTTTCTTGATAAATGTGGACTGTGAAAGCGATATATACATCGGAATTCAATGATAGTAAATCAAACGTCAAAAAGGAAATAACGAAATAGCTTTTACGATCAAAACTCAGTCGACGATATGATATAAATAACAGAAATAGAAAACTTTGAAATTATTCTGAAAAGTTAAAAAATACTTCATTATTTTTAGTAAAACTTTTAATTCAGTTTTTATAAATATTGAGAAGTTTTTAACAGTTTTTTTTTCTTTTTTGTTTACTTAAACGGGCAAAATTTAACTTATTATTCACTTTTTTTTAGTAAACTGAAGCTTTTACCCTGCCATATAAAAATGTCAGTGTATATTTAGTTACAATTTAGATTGTGCATGTATTTCCAGTGTAAAACATCATTGTTTGAAACTTACTTTTTTATTGTTTCCTTTAATGTGTTTTATATTTTTGCTGCTAGTGAATTAAAAAAAAAAAAAAAAAAAACTAAGTGAAAAAGTAAAATTGCGTAAAATGCATTCATATGTGCTTGTGTGACAATTGTTGTTTGATTACTAGATGTATATATCTATATTTTATCCACGTATGTAAACACAATTTACTTAAAAATTTTATGAGTATTATAAGCCAAATGGCATCCTAGAATTCAAATGTATCCTTTTGAATACAAAAAATTGCATTCCGTAATTCTTCTTGCATTCTTTTCAGCCATATGCTCCCATCTCACGAGAAAATCAAATTCTCACGTTCAGATGTTTTTTCACTAGAAAGAAAAAATACTTTTAAAGAAAATTCCGTTTAAAAACCAAGGCACGAATTTTATTTTGAATGCATTACACAAAACCGCGCTACTAGGCTTGAAGAAAAATATATCAAAGATCATATATTTTTCTTTTATTCCATATATTTTGATGTCCATTCTTCTTAGAATATTTATTCATTGCAGTAGACAGTAGAGGTATAACAGACAGAAAATTTTAAAGTGTGCGTTTTGAATTCTTTGGATATGCTTCAAATGCCCTTACTTTTTTTCCTCGGTCTATGCACAATGTCAGTTACAAATATACTCTACATAAGAAACATATGATTTAAATATTTACTTTAATTGGTAATTTGGAAAACGAAAGAGAAACAAAAAAGTCTAAAATAAAAAATCATACAAGTGTTCAAGATTTTACTTGAGCTCTAAATGCGAGCTTGGTGGGCAACAAAAAAGCGGCTTTTCTTCAAAACCGCTCTAGTAAAGCAAGTTTCGTATTGTCACAGTAAATTCAGAAGTTTGTAATCTTGTAATGAAATTTTCAATTATTAAAGTTATTTAATTCGGGAAAGTATATATACAGACACCCTTGTGCAAATTAATTGAAACAAACTCTAAAATTCGAGAAAACCTAGAAGAATTGCTATTTTACAAACATTTATACAAAAGCAGAAGTTTTTAGTACATAATATGATATCCACGACTCTTTATTAACATTTGGACACGATTCGGCATGGAATCCACTAATTTTTTACAGTCATTCATAATATTTGTATCTTTGCACCAGACATGATTCATCGCATAAATTAGCTTCTCTTTAGTTGAATAATCCTTATGCAAAAGGCGCTTCTTGCATATAGCCCAAAGATTTTCGATTGGGTTGATATCAAGAGAGTTCCCCTGACCATTCTAATGTCTCAATTTGGTTTTCCGCTATGAACTTCTTTGTCATTTTGGACGTATGACAGAGTGCTAAATCCTGCTGAAAAATTCCCGTTCCATCAGGGTACCGTTTCTTCAGCTCTAGTAGAGCATTATTTTTCCAGAATAGTAATACATTGCTCAGAACGCATCATACCCTCAACAGGCTGCAAAGAACCAACCCCATCATAACCTGAACAACCCCAAAATATCTTCTTTTCGGGGTGTTTTACAAATTGGTTCACGTAGCAATCCCGAACTCTCTCACCTAGAAATCTCCGCACGTGTTGAGTGCGTTGACCTTGGACAATGAAATGACTTTCATCACTAAATATTACTTTCCTCCAATTGTCAACTGTCCAGTTCTTATATTTTAATGCCCACAAGTAGCGCTTTTTAGCCTACTTTCCCGTTAAAAATAAAAGAAAGACGAAAAAAGTATTAAAAGTAGCTTAATGCATCTAAAAAATATCGCCAAGTCCAAAAAAATATCGCCAAGTTAAAAAAATATCGCCAAGTCCAAAAAATATCGCCAAGTTAAAAAAATAAAAAGGTAAAATGAATATCGAAAAATTAAAAATTTGAAAGTAGGGTATTGAGATGGGGAATTTGTGCGTCGGTCGGTCGGTCGGTCGGTCGGTCGGTCGGTCTGTCGGTCGGTCTGTCTGTCCCCCCCTAATAACTTTTGAATGAACATTCCGATTTGGACCAACTTTTTTTTGTTGGAAAGATCTCGGCGAGTACAGCTCATTCCCATATTTGATTTTTTGATTTGAACAATTTTTGGTTCAACTTTGAGCCGTTCAAAAAACCGGTCCCGCGATACTAACTTTTTAATGAACAGTCCGATTTGAACAAACTTTTTTTTGTTGGAAAGAACTTTTCAAGGGTACTTCATTCCCGTATTTACATTTCCGATTTGAACAATTTTTCGTTCAACATTGAACCGCTCAATCAAGCTGTCACCCCTAATAACTTTTGAATGAACAGTCCGATTTAAACAAACTTTTTTTTGTTTGAAGCATCTCGGCAAGGATACTTTATTACCGTATTTAAAATTTCAATTTGAACACTTTTGGTTCAACATTGAACCGTTTAAGCAACCTTTCTCCACCTAATAAATTTTGAGTGAACAGTCCGAATGGAATAAATTTTTTTTTGTTCGAAAGATCTCAGCGAGTGCAGCTCATTCCCATATTTGATTTTTCGATTTGGACAATTTTTGGTTCAACTTTGAACCGTTCAAAAAACCGGTCCCGCGATGCTAACTTTTGGGTGAACAATCCGATTTGAACAAACTTTTTTTTGTTCGAAAGATCTTTTCAAGGATACTTCATTCCCGTATCTACATTTTCGATTTGAACAATTTTTCGTTCAACATTGAACCGCTCAATCAAGCTGTCACCCCTAATAACTTTTGAGTGAACCGTCCGAATGGAATAAACTTTTTTTTGTTTGAAAGATCTCGGAGAGGCTTTCCCATACATTCCCATATTTCGCTTTTTGATTTGAACCATTTTTCGTTCAATATTGAACCGTTCAGAAAAAAAATTAACATTAAGCGTCTACGGGGAATTTAAGTTGAATGTTGATCCTGAACTTAAAGTCGGATTTCCTTCAAACTAACTTTGTAAGAAAATGGTTTTGATAAATAATGTTTGTAACGTACTTTTCTGAGTAATCTTCTGTGAGGACTCTGATTCCGACTCCGACTCCGCAAACATGGCGGAAATGCAGGCTCAGAAAAAAAATTACTGACTGTGCAGACGATTTTTTGTTTATTTATTCATTTGTTTTATTTTATTTATTATTATTATCATTATTTTTTGGCAGACGATGTTTTTTTTGTAACAAAAATTTTTCATTCACGAGAACATTTTATTCTTTATTTATATTTAACAACTGGCAACAGATTAAAAGTGAAATTCGAGACATTTTATTAACGGACGAGTTTTTTTTTTTTTTTTTTTTTTCTTTCTTTGATAAAATGTGTTTTGATGCTCTTTGTACTTTTATTTATTTATTTTATTATTATTATTATTATTATTATTATTATTTTTGAAAACGATGGAGGATTTTTTCTACGGAGGAACTGTAACAGTTACACTCTTTAAAAGGTGCGACAAAACTTTATTTATTCGTTAATTGCTTTTTACGTGTCTATTTCATCTGATGAAAGGGGTATATTTGCTTTTCGAAATCATCTCTAAGTGCTAAAAAGGTACGTTTGACATAATTTTAAGTCTCAAATAATAAAGAAAATAATGATCAGATGCGAGAATGCCGATGTCGATGTACGGGAAAGTAGGCTCGTTTAGTTCTTGACAGAACTTCTTGTTCTTCATTGTTGGGGTCAGAAGCCGTTTCTTCATAGGCCGATATGCTGGCCGACCAGCTGCAATAAGGCGCCTCCGAAAAGTAGATGAGCTAATACTTATTCCATGCTCTTTTAAATCTCTATTAAGTGTTGCATTAGCCTTTCGAGGGTCTTTTTTTACTTTGCATAAGTAAAAAAGAGTCATCTCTTGTTATTGTTTTCGGTTTTCGGCCACATTTCCCTCTCCGCCTTGGAGAGATGGATCTTGTTTCCCTTTTTGCTTTATATTATTTTGCTTATTCGCCGTTGCAATACTAACGCCAACTATTAATGAAATTTCTCGATCTTAGTAACAATCTTAGAACGCTTCGTAGTGTTACACCCATCTCTCACGTTAATGAAATCTCAAACAGCATGATCATAATGTGCAATGAGTTACCGCCCGTAAGCCAGGGCTGAGGCAGAACTGTAGCAAATGCACCCACAGCTCGATCATAGCATCCTAAGACTGCAGTTTCGCCCTTATTATGGGCTCCTCAGTTAGGAATAGCCAATGATCGAGCCGGAGGCAAAAATCCTCTTATAGTAGCTAAGATAGCCAATAAACTGGTAGATAGGAATTCCTAACTGAGGAGCCCATAATAAGGGCGAAACTGCAGTCTTAGGATGCTATGATCGAGCTGTGGGTGCATTTGCTACAGTTCTGCCTCAGCCTTGGCTTACGGGCGGTAACTCATTGCACATTACCCAGCTTTAGCCTTCAAATTTCGAGTTGAGCCGCACCATAGTTTGCGGACGCTCGCTGGTAAGATAAATTCACTTTATCTACCAGTTTGTTGGCTATCTTAGCTACAATAAGAGGATTTTTGCCTCCGGCTCGATCATTGGCTATTCCTAACTGAGGAGCCCATAATAAGAGCGAAACTGCAGTCTTAGGATGCTATGATCGAGCTGTGGGTGCATTTGCTACAGCGTGATCATAGCTGCAGCTTTTATCTACGGCAGTTCTTGTATATGCGCTCTCGGAACCCCTCTGATTGGTGAAAATTGATGAATTGTAAATGAGTTAATCATCTCATTCATAATTTTTCAAATTTTAATATCATTGGGGAAGAAAACTAGGAATGAAGTTAAAATTAAGGAAAAAAAATACTTTGTTTCAAGTAATTTGCACAAGGGTGTATGTGTATGAAAATGCAATAATTTGCTTAAAGGGAAAAAATACGTGATACCCTTTTGCATGTGTTTTTTATGTAGGTCAAACTACACGTGAACTAAAACACTGTATGAAAGTGTATAAATATTACATCAAACATGATTTTGGGTTATCTTCAATCGAATTTCTTGGTTAAGTAGTTTGAGTTTAATTTAAATTTTTTGCCAATATCATTCCCAATTCTTCCGCTCTTTTCATTTTGGATTTTTGATATTCTTATCTCATTTGGAAGAATTTTGCTTTCTTCATTATTTTCAAGTATTTCAGCTTTTTGTTCTGGTTATAATCGGTCTTTGTTAAATTATTTTTATCTTTATCTACGTAATCCTCCAAGTGCGGCGGTTTTCACACAATTCCTTTTACTTTGCTTTTGTGGCCATCTGCAGCAAAAAATATTCTCACTTTTTTTCTTTCTTCTGCTTGCTTACCTGCTCTTACTTGACAACCTCAAAACTTCACTTTGCGAATTTAAATCTGTTTTTTATTTTTATAGGGGAGACATATATTCTCTTTTCTTGAGATCTGTTCATGTAATATATTTTCAAGGAAGATAGTTGACCAAAAAGTTGATTTTGGAATAAAGTCGAATAGTACACGAAACTCATGAGCAATTGCTGCCATTATTCTATGAAATAGTTTAATATTCTGAAAAACATTCACGTTATTTAATTACAGACTCGAATCATTTTACTTTGGGTTCCAGTTTCACAAATACTTTGTGTTTAAACTTTCACCGAAAATCTAATATAAATAAAACTGGTCAAAATGTTTCTTTCTATAGAGTCCTAGGTAGGGTGGTTCACAAGCCTATGGTAAAAAAAAAGTTTTGTCCTAGAGGTCACGGCGGTGGCTCATTTTTTTACCTTTATCCACCCTATTATACTGCCAAAATTTCAACCTCTTACTTAAATAAAAAGACGGTGCTCAAAGCTCACATAGTTCTCCAGTTTTTGTCAATTTCAAGCGTTTTTCGGTTGAGCGGCAAAAAAAAAAAAAAAAAATCCGGGTGTTTTCCTATCATTCTTGCTGATTCTTATGTTCAATGATGCCCTGAATCCTGATATGGCCACCCTTTTCCCACATTGCCTCCCACTTTTCGAAAATAGCGCCCCCCTCCTCCCCCATTTTCATTAGATTTCGACAATTTCATAGATATTATTTGAAAGGGAAGGAAGCATTATATTTACCATTAACAATCTTCTATAGGGCTAGAGAGGTGAAAAGTTCAAAATCATAAACACTTTTTGCAAGTAGGGAGACTCATGGGGGGTATTTTCCCCATCCCTCCGTAAAATCTTTAACATATTATCAACAACTCATTTTTTCCAGCTTCAAAATTTTGCTTATTTTTTTGTGCAACACAATAATATCGGACTGCCTTCTATGACTTCCATGTCCAAAAAATTTTTCAAGCTGTAATTTTTTTTTTTCAAAACCTTGGAAAAATCGCATGTTACATAGGAGTTGCACCGCAGATTTCCTTCCATAAAGAACCTTTCAGTATTATTTATATTCATTCCAGTTGTGTTCGAGAGATTACCGTGAAGGGGGAAATGGAGATCATATTTGAATTCAGTGGAGCATTTTACATAAGAAACAGCAAGAAAAGTTTCAGATACATTTGTTCATTTTGTGTCGAGAAGTGTTGTTATACTGAAATTTGCTAGAAGTTTTTAATTAAAGCCAAAATATTTAAACTTCTTTCTATGCAATTCAACTTTCTATGTATATTTATATGTAGATTTTTGGGGGGAGGGGAGAGAGAGACTTTTAGTATTGAATATTTTGTCTTAGCAAGGATAAGTACTCAATTTTCTTCAACAGCAGGTAAAAAAAACTGCTTATTGTCCTCGTTATTGAAAAAAATTCTGTTAAATTCTTGAATTATTTCAATATTTTCCTCAACAACGTTATTCACCATTATTTATTTATTTTAATTTTTTCTTTTAATTCTGTGATTGATATTATATTTGCATTCGTTGGGACGTAGGACGAAGAATGTTAGAAAATAATCCCTAATATTCATGTTTGAAAAAAATCCAATCGTTCTGTACTACACTTGCTATATTTCACATCTTTATTTTTATAATAACTTGCTTTTCTTTCAACTGGAATGTGATACAAAAAACTACGTCAAACTAATTAATTCACCAGAAAGGTGTCACAAGTACTTTAACAAAACTGTCCTAGTTGTTATTTCAATTTCCAGGTCGTTCATATCTTATAAGGTTTTTTCCAAGTTCAGATATTCCCAGAAGTTTAATAGCAAATGGAGCATCTATTAAAGTTCAATCTATTTGTTTTACTGTACAAAAAGGTGCTATAACTGTAGGAAGTGTTGTACCTAGGTTTTTCTCTCATGATTAGATTATATGAAAAAATCTCCTTCTTATATAGGAACATACATATTTTGAGGCATATAAGAGACTGAATTTTCTCATATAGGCTCCCTAATTGACTAGTAATAACTCAATTATCTCTTTATAATCAGCCAGAGTGACCATAGATTTATCTATAAAGTTATAAAAGCTTACAGTGTTGAAGTTTCAAACTTGTTAAAGTATTTTTTAAGTTCTATGTGCAGCATTCTTTTTTTTTTTTTTTTGTTTGTTTAATTCTTTGCCAAACATTTTTTCGCTTTAAAGTTATTAAAAAGAATAGAACTTGTGAAGAATATGATGGCCAAAGTAAGCGTGAAGTAAATATTTTTGCCTAAATTTCAGATTAGTTCTATGCCAGACTAGTTACAATAGTTTATTTTGTGTAATTAGTTTTTATAATTTAATTCATTCTTCTTGTGATACTGTTAGCACTATTAATTTAAAACTTTAAATCTTACAATTTTCTTCTCTGCATCCCACTACTTTAAAAACATAATAAACATTTTGCACAGCTCTACCACAACTCTATTTTAGAAAGCGTAAGTTTTGAAAATCATAGCGCAACATATAGATGAGTAGTACTGCAATCTACATTGTATGCTGCGATCTACTAAATAATCGATTGTATCATAGTTATTGCTATATGTATTCAAACGATTAAGAAACTTTCCAATTGTTTGAACTAATATTTATGAGTTGGAAAATGAGAATAATTGAAAAAAAATATCTTCCAAGAAAATGGTCTCTTTAGTTAGAAAAACTCAAAAATTGTGAAAATTACGAAAAATCGTAAAAATTAAGGGTGTTTGAGCACCATCTTCCATTAAGAGTAGGGAGTTGAAATTTTAGGGGAGTGATCTGATACATAAATGTAAAAAAAGTAGGGTGCGCCTTGGTCCGTAGCAAAAAAAAATTTTTTTTGAACCACCCTAGTCCTAGGCCTAAATTTAAAGACATTGTATACTTCTATAGTCCCTTCCACTGTAAAAATGCAGAGCCAAGAAAAATCAGTTTCATTTATTGCTTGAATTATCCACGAGCGAATGATTAGCCGAATAAAATGTTGCAAAATCGCATCTACGAAAAGAATGGCTCCTCTAAACAAAAGCTAAAATGCTGAATGAGGCGTCTTGGTAATAAAGTGTTTCAAAAGCATCCTTTTGATTAGTCTTATCACATCTGATAAAGAGATTTTTTTGTTTCTGATGCGTGTTGCTTCTTCAGAAAGAAATTGTCTGTATTTATATGGAGAACACAAAAAACATCATTTCGAAATACGTCCAGAAAATAGTTCTATAAAAGAAGTTTTTGTCTTATTTCTTCGCTGGCGTTGGCGACTGGTTACAATTACAGAAATCAAAAATGTTTTTCGAGTCTTCCCCCAATTTTCGTGTCTGCGTCTATTAAGTATAAGCGAATTGTACATTTAAACTTGGTTCAAATGAGACTTGAAACTCAAAATTATATACTAACCTTAAAATTCTATGTTTGATATTGGTCAATCAGTAATAAAAACTGAAAAGTTTTTTTAGTACAAAGGCAAAAGATATAATCATTGACCAATCGGGACCCGACCTGGAAAATTAAAGAAAATACTAGAAACAATATACTGTAAAAGTTGCAGCATGAATTGATGAATCTCATTTTTCACAAGACAAAAAATCTGACAAGATGAAAAAGGAGGGTTTTTTGTATCTAACACCTTGGCCGATATAGTTTCAGTTTTGGGCTTTTATGACAATATAGGATTAATTTGATGTTTCATTGAGAAACAGGGATAATACGTTTTTTTTTCATTTGTTCTGATTTTACGTAACAATTTATTAAAGTAGTGCCTCAAAGAACAAACATGCTTTTATTAACTTATCTGCTACCTAGAACTATTTCAGGTTTTGGAGCTGGTTTTAAATAAGAAGTTATCAGAATTTATCAGAGACAAATAAAAAGAGGTTATCAGAGGCAATTTTTAAATAAGCTCTTTTAACATAAATATTTTACTCAATACAGATATTTACAAATGCGTGCTGGGACAGATATCAAACTAACAATGAAAAATATATTGTACTTATTGGGTGAAGCATATGCAGTTTATGCGCATGATTTATACACCATACACAAGGTATCAATACAAGGTCTGTGTAAAACTTAACGAGGATATTAAGCGCGATTTGAAAAGCATGAATGATGAGTGCTTTTGATCAAAATGCATGAGACAATATACCGAAGAATGAAAAGAATCTAAATCAATGAGAAAGTTTGTAAAATGTTTCTGTTTTTTACCCCTTCGGAATATTTTTCAAAAACTTGTAATCATGTAATAAAAATACAAATTGATATCTGTTATGATGTCAATATGTTGACCCATGAATTATGTCAGGTCCCTGGGTTAAGCTTTAAGTTCGCATTAGGCAGCTGATCTCAAGCAGTTGAATCTTCCACGAAGAATGAAATTCATGCTGTATGAATTAAATTCCTGCACTCTGAGAGGTACAATTCACTTGAAAGATTAAGGTGCACGCGAAAAGTTTCCCTATTAATAGAAGCGTGTAAAAATCGTCTCCAAACTTTGAAGAAGGACGTTCATATGCTGATAGACGTACATAATGAATGCTGCACTAAAATTACAGTATAGACTTAGCTGTTTTTGACATGAAAACCTAGTTCACGTAAAAATCTAGCTTGGAAATCAAACATAAGACCCAGACTGGCGCATAAAATTGGCTGCAGCAGCAAGATGGTTAGGGAAGCTAGTGTCACGCTGTGAAAAATGTGCAGAGAAGTAAATAAATGGTATATCTTAAATATCCAAATGAATAAATTAATTTGTAAAATAAAAATGTAAAAATAAAAAATATATACCAATGAATAAAATATTAATAATTTTCACTGTGGTATTCATTTGGTTACTATTCAGACCTATACATGAATAAAAATAAACCCTAGTTGTTTATATGATATATGATAGGCTAAACTTTTATTTTTTGATATGGTTCCTATAACAACTTTTTCTACGTTAAGTATTTCATGAAGATGGCTCTTTAGAAAAATACTCCCTTGACGCAATGATTGGAATTTCAAGACGATCCCTCTCGGCGTAAAGCGATCAACAAAAATTCTTTCTCCAGAGTTGCTGGTATTGTCTACGGATGAACGATTAGTCCTATAAAATACGGACCCCATACATCTGCGTCCACATCACAATGGCGGATGGTTACAGAGCGTACAGCTTCACTGAAGACAAAGGCACAAAAGCTTTCGCCTTACTCGGCTATAAAACGACGAAAAAGATGTTTTTGAGTAGCGATATCATTTCAACTTCCTTTTATTCTCCCAGTTATTCTCTTATTGTTCTTTCCTCTCCGAAGGAAAGGAAAGATTATGCTCCACATCCGGAGTGGAGAAATATAAGGTTCAAGTCCAGACAAAGGCTTGTTGAATGCATTGCTTGATTTGACTCCAGTGTTGTATTATAAAACTTCGAGATTTATGATCTGCGAATAGCGGGCGATTTCTTTGTTCTGGTCTAATGTAATAGTATGTGACTTCAGGGGAAACTACTTTTAGAGATTTTCATGTTTTAAGTGGGTTAAGAAATTAAATAAAATAAAATCATATTTTGTTTTCACTTTCTCATTGAAGTGCTTCTCCTTTTAAAATTTTGCAATAGTAGTTTGTCTGTGAATATAAGTATTTTGTGAATGTATGAAGTGCGTATGTAATGTTACTTTTTATTACTTTTTTTTTCATAATTTTTGAGCACACATCAAGGCTGCAGACTCGATGTGAAATTATCCGACTCCGAGACTTTTACTTCAACAACACTCCAACTCTTTAGTCCTGGGTGCTTAGTTTTAGTTGCATTAATATTAACTGCTTTTAAAACTTTTTTTTCTGAAAACATAAATACACTTAAGTAGGAAAAATACTTAGCTGTCCGTTATTTTACACTTATCGTTTACATGGCTTTAAGTACCCCAAAGCTAGAAAAAAAATATGTTACTGTGATAATAAAATTTTACGTTTTGTATGTATGCTTTCTGGTATCTTTTAAAGCAAAACTCTTAAAACTTTACATTAAAATTTTTGTCTGCTTTCATACATTTTACTTTGTTTTTCCCCGTCCTTTAACAAAAGCCTTTTACGATAAAGCCAAACAAAGCAATTTACCTATGTAGATATCAAAACTAACATACACAATTGTGCATTAACCCTTTAACGCAGAATTTTTATCAACGTTTTCATCATACTTTGTCAATTATTTTGTACTAATTTAAATCAAAGTAAGGGGAAAATATTATCCTTAGCATGTTAAGAATTTTCTGGTTATGTAATGCAGCATAGGACAGCGATGTTCCTTTCTTCGTAAAAGGTAAAATATTCATGGAAAATCAGTGTTTCGTTCGCTGGGACACCGGTGTTCCATTTCTGCTTCAAAGGGTTAAGAAATATTAAGTGAATATAAACTAAGAATAATCTCACCGTTCAAACAAAAAGAGAGAGAGGGGGAGGGGGTAAAAAATCAGCTCATGATCCCAAGTATACATAAACACACATTAAAATTGCAATCCTTTGTTTTTCCACCAGTCAAAAAAAAAAAAAAAAAACTTAAGCAGGATTAAGAAGGCCCTTTAACTTGAATTAAAATTGAAATGAGCATTTGATTCAACATTTTGACAGTTTCTCTAAGCATTCGTTTTACATTCAACTCATATCATAACACAAAAAAGCAAATTTATTATATTCTCTACGGCTTTATTTCACCATGCTTTCTTTTTTATTCAAAACAAGTATGCCACACAGAGAAAACATGACTGATTTATTGCGAGTTTGTTCTTAAACACACATATTACCCTATCCTCAACGGAGACTTCCCCACACGCTATTAATTTTCATTCTGTAGGGTAAATAAATCAATTTGAAACAATGTACCCGAATTCAAATAACTTTTCTCAGTCCAATGTATTCAGAAGTTTAGATTTATATTTAGTTATTCTACCCCACTCGCATGCTCTTCAATGCAACCGAAATCGAATTGCTATGAAATACTTCTCCCGTATCCTCACGATCATAGCATATGTGGACGGAACTCTTTCAAAAACTCCTGTCACGAACTTTTGCGTGAGAGAATAGTTTTAAAACATGTTACCTATCCTAAAATATAGGAGCATATTGCTTCACGTTGTCTTAACGGTGCATTTGCTCTTAGTTTCCTCTGTTCGTTATTTATTTTTTCCGCCCGCCTTTGTTTGGTTGACAGACTGACGAAAATATTTGAGAGTGGTATAAGCGACCCAAGTAGCACACTTCGTTTTTTAAAGGTTGTAAAATGGTTATTAACGTTGTAACAACCGCTTAAAAACGTTTATAAAACGTTTAAAGGTTATTTGTGCTACCTGGGGAGTCGAATATCAATGTCAACTTTTTCTCAAACCTTATAACGAAAAAACGTTAATTGCTGACATTGTATAGATGAGTTAAGACGCATTTTGTTATAATTGGAAACAGAAATTTCTCTTGCCTTTTTTTTTTTGCAAAACGTAATAATTCCTCCTTTACACTTTTTAGAATAGTAAAATTCAATTTTGAGGGACAAAACATACGGAAAGTGTGGAGCTTAACTTTAATGATCAAATCCAGTTTTTCTCAAGGTGGCCGCTGACATCTCTAAGCCCGCAACGGGCAGTGAGCGAATACTAAGGCACAGAATAAAAACTATTTAAACTTTTGTTTCTCATAAATTAAGCCCTCCCCTTCTTGAAAATTCAATAGGGGGTGTTGGAAAAATATTTTACTCACAATCTGGGCGATAGCTGTAAAAAGATTAAAAGCCACTGATCAAAACATTAAAAAAAAAAAAAAAAAAACCTTTCTAAAGATAAAATGAAAAATAGCGGGAATAGAGAGCATTGTAAAACTTTTTTTGTTGAAGAAATAAAACACTGGACAGTTTTTGGAAGAGATAAAGTAAAACTTCGAAAAGCATAAGATAGTTTATTTGCTGCGTAATGACGCCATTGTAACAAGCGCTGTGTTTTAGTCTTTAAAACGCGTTCATTATTTTTCAACGATTAGTAGCTTTAAATGGATATATCTCTGAGTTTTTCATTCAAACTAGTGCATAATATACCTGAAGCATTATTCAAACTTTTGTGATCTGTCTAAAGTAAGTCTTCCAACTATGCTCAACCGCGGAACACTAGTGTTCTCAAAAAGTTTGACAAGGGCTCCGTCAAAGATCACTGTTTGTTTAGTTGAAACTTTAAAATTTTAGCAAAATGCATTTCTTTTAATAAAATGCTATTTTAATATAAGTTTTTGAAGGCCGTATATTTTAAAAACAAATAAATAAAGTTATGTATTTATTTTTGAAAGTAAATTAGAATTTTAAAACTTGTTGCTTGTGTTTGTACGTCATATAATATATTTTAGATAAAAAATCCTTACGATTATCTTTACAAGACTAATAAAATTAAGATACGAAAATAATTTCATAAATCTAAGCATAATCAAGCTTCAATTTTAAATACTTTCCGTTCTTCAGTCAAGAGGTATCTTTAAAAAAATGGTAAGCTTGAAGGGTTCTTCTAAACGTCAGAAGTTAAATACTCCTGTTTAAAACCAAACACGATACTTATTTTTCTATGAAATAGATAAGAGCAGTTTTTGTCGTATGTGTCGTTACAGTTAAACAATTTAGGTTTTAAAGCAATGATAGTGTCCTTCAATTTAATTTGACTATCCTGTATTCAGCTCTTTTTCTCTTACAACCGCTTTCAATAAATATTTATTTCCTGTTAGATTTAAAATCATAACAACAATAATGTCAAAAACATATTAAATTAAGGTATTATAAAACAAACATTCATGCAACATTTCTTGAATAATTTTTACTGTAAAAGATTAGTTTACTTTATTAAAAATTTGATTAAAAGTGTAGCGATTAAAAAACCTACCGTGCAGCAATTCTTTTCCAAATACCACTTCAACATAATTACATATAAAGCTCGAAAGTTAAAAAAAATCTCCCAAATGAGCATTTACTTTCTGCTATTGCAACGTATAATATATATTTCTCGAAATCTGTCACTTCTCAGTTAATGCCTTTTTCTCCGGATGAAAATTTGAAATGAATGAAATGCCTTCTTTGATCCTCGCAAAAATTCCATTAAAAATGAAGCATTCCGGGCCGTCAATTCATTTTAGTGGGGAATGGAAGTTCGTCTCGATAGTTTGATTTACGAAGAATGTTGGCAGTTTTGGAGTCGTTAATTGACAACAATAAACGAGAAATGGCAATAACTAGCATTTTCGGGCTTTTAATAAGTTGTTTTTAGTAGGAGCCTTCTTTTAAAAAGTTTTATGAGTTTGTTTCACGTAAAAGCGTGGTAATAACAATGGACGTTTTAGTTTTTTAGATAACAATGTGCCATTACCTTTTGTTTTTAATTTCTAAGAAGACTGAATAATGTCAGTATTTTTCTGTTGGGTTCTTTAAAATCAAAATGACTTCTGTGTTGATATACGTGAAAGTAAAATTGCGGAAGCATAATTTGATCCATTGCGATAAAATAAAAGGCAATGTAAGTAAATAGTTCAAAATATTTTAAAATATGAATAAGACTAATAAAAAATATGAATTTTCCCTTTAAATTGAATGCTAACTTAATAGTGTCGCACTTAGTACTCTATTTTTTCATTCTTGTTAAATTTTACACTTATCCACGTATCAATCATATCATCATATAAATATTTGAAAGTAATACATATAAGGGACCTGCATTTTATATACAATAACATCCCTGCATTATATTATTACAAAATTTTCTTCTCTGTGAATCGAAAAAGCTTTTTCAAAATTTTCCGTATAGTATTTTTATCTTAATATCTATTAATCTTAACGAGTTTACTATCACTTACGCTCCACAAAGTTTATTTATTAAGCATGTTACATATGCACAAGTGTTGTATATAGCGGCATTTACAGAAATGTTTACTCTCTGGAAAAGATCTATTTTTCAGATTTTTAGCCTGATTTAAAAAAAGAAACGCCGAGTAGGAATGCAGTTTAAGTGCTGAAGTTAATAATTTTTTTTAAAATGTCTTTTGTTTAAGTTTATATTGTAATACTTCCATTAGTAATCTTTGTTCCATAACCGTTTTAAAATGAATTTAAATTTTATGGCAGCCATTTTGGAATATATTTGGTACGTTTGAACTTGATGTGTGTTACCTCGGTTACTTGATCTTCTTTGTGTATCTAATTCAAACTAAAATTATCCCAAGGAATTTTCTGTACATAAACAGATTGATATTACTTATGATGATGAATAATTAATGGTTTTAATTCTTTTTGACAGCTTATATATCGTCGGCACCATACTAAACTAACGAATGTGAAAATTCGCGTTTTTCAAGTTCGGTTTTCAAGCTCAAATTTTACAAATAATTAAAATCAAAATGATACCTTCGAACGATAGTTTTGTACTTAAAGATATCTATAAGAGTTTAAAAATTGAAACTAATCAAACACGTTAGGTGTTAAAAAGTTATGAGCAGTGTTTTGACTCTCCTGAAAAGTGCCAATTTTCACATTCGTAAGTTTAGCATGGTGCCGACGATATGATTAACTTTTACAAAAATAAGATTTTCTATTTCGTTTCAAAATATTTGGAAATTTATGTTTCTGGTTTTACGTAGCAGATTTTTTGTTAAATTTATAGTGCATGTCATATTTGACATGTCTGAAAGTTAGCCTAAATGGTGGTATTATTTTTTTTCCAGACTAATAATATCCATTTTAAGTTGATTTGAAAATAATTGTTTTTTACATCGGATAACAAGCTGCACAATTCCTTGACACTTTATTAACTGACAATATTCCCGCTTTCCGCCGTTGAATACAAAAAAAAAAGTAAAATAAATAAAATAAATAAATCCATAAAAATGAAATAAAATAAATATGCTAGTGTTCATTTCAAATTGAGATATATTTGATCGACCCCAACCCCCCACCTCCCCACTGAATAACTATCAATTCTTTAGTGCCACAAACTGATACCGCCAATAAACTTCGAGTTAAAATCAGTTGATATTTATTGGTTGTGTATTAACCAAAACATCTAAATATAAAACGAATACGACGTTATACCAGTAAGTGAATGGTTTGTAAATGCATATTCAACTAATGCCCATAAAACAAAGTCAACATAAATTTGAATTCTGTCTCATTTTACAGGCATTTTTTTTAAAAAATCTATGAAAAAATAAAGTTTTTTATTGGTATGATACACTACATATTATCCGTAGTCTTATACGTAATTGTGTTTCCGTTTTGAATGCCGCAGAAAAATGTCAACGGTTTTAAGCTTAATTTTTAAAGACTTTTGGCTGTTTTTATTAAATTTTGTAATTATTAAGAGTCATGCATTAAAAACATTATTTTTTCAAAATAAATCTTCTAGAACCGACTACTTTAAAACGCGCGTCACTATAACTTTAAGAACCTTTAAAGCATTTGTTTTTTTTTTCGAAGTTTTGAAAAATAAAACACGTTCCATCTAAACATCTTTATTTATCTGTAAAAATACCCCCGGGGGAATATTTTACTCCCATAACAATTCCGCACATAATTTCCATACAGAATTTGGGGATATAAATCAAGCTTTATTGTCTCATTTGGATTCAAGAAGTATTTCTTACCGCGGTAAATTGCAGAGCACTCTTTATTCGTCAATGTTTTTACTCAGCTCGTTTGAAACGTTTCATTTGATTTATGGGTGCAGTCGTTTTGCAGGGATTTTCGCAAGAAAAAACTCAAACACAAGTAGTTGCGTAAGAGCAAATGTAACATTTAAACATGAGTTGGTTGTTCAAAAAACATATTGTCTCTCTTTCTCTCTCCTTTTCAGTACATATATATTAGCATGAGTCCATGTGAAGGGCCAGAGGGAAAAAAGATGAAAGTCACTTTTTCGTCAATTTTGAGATATTAGCGCTATCTAGGGGCTATAAAGGACTAGTATCATCTGGTAGAACAATAAGGGGGGAAAAAGATGAGAAGCGACCGAAATGTGCATGAAAATTCGAAAAACTACATAAGGAGCTACGAGAAATCAAACTTTGTTCTTCGTTTTTCTCGAAATCGCTTTTTGGTCACTTTCATCTTTCTCCCCCTGGCCCTTCATGTTCATATCTTGTTAATGCTGAAAAAACTAAATAAAGAAATAAAATATAATAAATACGTATACTTGAGCATTATTTAACATGCAATATTACAATTTACGTGCATAAGCTTTACTGTGAATAAATCACTAACAAAGGAAATAACAAATTAAAATTGAAAGAAAGGAAGAAAAAAAAACACATAACAACCATGCATGTTAAATTATTAAAAAATGAATATTTTAAAACTAAAACTGTTTGATAATTTAGTCGTACTTTCGTTTATACAAATCTCTAGAAGTCATGCTTCTTAATTGACTTTCTTGTAAAGAATGTTATTTTGTTTTCGAATTAATACTTACTGACCTACCTATAAAATGTACTTAAACTCTCTCATTTTATTACTGTATTGCATTGCATTGTTGTTAAATGTTTAAGAAGTGCTTCTTTGTCCTAGAAACTTCTGAAAATATTTAAAGAGTGGTTTTTAAGTTTATTTCCCAGGCACCAGAGCAACTTTTAGCACAATTGTTGATTTTATGAGCTAAAGGAAGTTTTATGGTGCTTCTGCGATTTGCGAGACATGTCTTACAGTGTCAGGGGTCATATCCAAATAACCTGATTGTAAAACGTTTTAGTGATTTCTCAAAGCAAAAATAACTGACAATAGAGCTGCAATCATTTCTCAATAATAGTAATAAAATTGGAGGCTATTTGGACTCTTATTTCTTGTTCAAAAGAACGAATCGCAGATGATTTAATGCTTTCATGAATGATTGTTAACCCGTGAAAATATTATGAACATAAATAATTTATCTTCAAAAATATTGCTTTCTAATGTTTGCTTCTATATCTATAGGTAATTTGGATAATTGGTATTATGTTTTAGTTAGAGGATAGAATCTCCAGCTATTCGTTTATTCATTTTTTATCTTTCATTTTCTTATAATATTTAATTTTGATAAGTTTCGACAAATTAAAACACAAAATTGTTTAATTTTATCTGTTTACCAGTGTTTTTAGTTTTCTCCTGTTTGGTTTCAAGATCAGGACAAATAGGGTTGAAAGCCCTGAATATTCGTTTCCAGCTGATAAAAATGGTAGTTGCAGTCATAAAGACAAATAGCGGTTTGCTTATCTTATAATAAGCTCATAAATTCAAAGGTTAAAATTAAAATATAAATAATAATAGAAAAAAAAAAGTTTCTGAAAAAAGAACACACCGTTAAATATTTTAATAGTTGAAGTTCGTGCGGTACGTAGAAAATTACACTAAAAATGTTGTTTTTAATATACAATACAGCTAATTTTATAGTAATAAACTGTAAAGTGTCTAATTTTACAGTAACAAACTAAACATTTTAAGTTTACAGTTTATTAGAGTGCATTTTACAGTTCTAAACTGAAATCTCTGCTGGCAGTAATATACCGTTGTTTTTACAGTATAATGCAGCTAGTTTTATAGTAATAACTAAAATTGCTAATTTTACAGTAATAAACTGTAAAGTTGCTAATGTTGCAGTTTATTACTGCGCATTTTACAGTTTTAAACTGGAATCTCTGCTGTCAGTATTATACTGTTGTTTTTACAGTATAATGCAGCTAATTTCAGGGTAATAAACTGTAAAATTGCTAATTTTACAGTGACAAACTGTAAAATTGATAGTTTTTACAGATTATTACTATTCGTTTTCGAGCTTTAATGCTCGAGTATTATACGGCAAAAACAACAGATTATTTTTTGCAATGTAGAAATGAAATAAACATATGTATTATACCGATAACGGCAGTATAAATGATTGAGAAATTGAATAACTCTATTTCTGTCGTCAACTCCATTTTAGACAACCTTCCCCTATGTCCACCACATGCCGCTAGTTCCATAAAACTTATTTTTTTATCTCTCTTTCTATAAATAAAACGGAGCTTTATTAAACTCAAAATAGTTTCTGAATTTTAGTTTCAGATGACGCTAGGAATTCCCTAGTACGAAATATATTCTAATGGAATATTGTACATTCTTGAGTGGTGTAAATGCGAAGGACGGAATGTAAGTTATTTTAATGCTTTTAATTTATAATAAAAGAAGGCTAAGACTCGGCAAAGTCAGACTCAGTGGATAATTTTGTGGAATGCCCGTAACTCAAACCGACTTTTGCTAAGAATGGAATGTTCAGATTAAACTGTATGTTCAATTATTTATTGAATGACTAACTGCTTCAAGCTGTGTAGTACAATAATTTCAGTGACAGAAGATATTTATAAATTTTAGGTTTAAAAGTTTTAGGGAACAGTTAAGAAGTTCTGGTATTTTCAAGTGTTGATATTTGTTTATGTTCTTGACAAATTAGCTGAATATCGTTTTCTTAGGGAAAGAGTTTTCTTAATTAAAGTGACAACATAAGAGCTGCGCTATTTACGCTTTAACTTAATGATTTTAAATTTTGATACTTAAATGTATTAAAAACTAATGGAGTTAAAAACTAGAAAGTGTTGGACATTTTTTTAACTTACTCCACTAGCTGTGATGCACAGCACATCTCATTTAATAAATATTCTTGATACATCACGCCACAGAAATTTGAATTTATTATTGTCCTCCTCATTTCAATGAATTAAAACAAGATATTTTATCACAGGTGTTCAAAACTACAAATAAAATGTTAAAAAAGAATTTGAAAACAAAGCAAGCATATAGCATGAGTTCTAGCAAATAGATATTTCGGGGCTATTACAAATGAAGTCCCATCATCAGTGCGAAAAGAGGATGGTTCAACTGACCACAGTCAACTGAACAAGGAATGCGAGACACGCAAAGGTAAATAAACCGAACAGCAAGGGTAGGTCCGCGGAAACTGTTATGACATGGGTTAAAGAGGACAACTGCGCAACAAGAATTACGTCACAGACGAAAAAGATTTCCAAATGTTCGGAAAAGGAGGGGTGCTAGACAGATCGTTGACAACTAAATCAGAATTTTTCCAGATATAATAGGATTTTCAAAAATCTAAATCAAAAATCGAAGAACAACTATGGATAATTTTTGCAGAGGAAAAATCAAAAATATGACCACATGACCAACAGTGTTGGGCAATGGAAGAGCGTTTGAAATCTTGTTTTTAACGCAATTTTTATGTCTCTAACTTGGAATTTTAGAGCACGTCGTGTCTGTCCTATATAGGTTAACTTGCACTAGCATGAAATATTATGAATCCTCTATCTATCAAGATCCTGAACTGGATGTTTGAGTTGCGAAAATTGCAATTTATTCACAGGAAAAAAAGCGACAGAAAAATTGAACTTTTTAAAATTTCTGACAATCTAAAAGCTGATTCTGGGAAAATATGGTAAAACAAGTGTTGGAATAGTTCTCTGAAGTAGGAGCTTGATTTCGACTAGTAGGATTGATTAATTTCTTATAAATGTTATCTATGAGACCGACTGTGAATCCCCGGTCCATAGCAATGCTTTTCAAATAATTAAAACTCAGCAGACAGTATTCCTGTGAATAAATTGCAATTTTCGCAACTCAAAAATCCCGTTCAGGGTCTTGATAGATGGAAGATTTATAATATTTCATGCCAGTGCAAGTTAACTTATATAGGACAGACACGACGTGCTCTAAAATTCCAAGTTAAAGAACATGAAAATTGCGTTAAAAACAAGATTTCAAACGCTCTTCCATTGCCCAAGACTAGTCATGTGGTCATATTTTTTATTTTTCCTCCGCAAAAAGTATCCATAGTTGTTCTTCGATTTTTGATTTAGATTTTTGAGAATGCTATTATATCTGGAAAAATTCTGATTTAGTTGTCAACGATCTGTCTAGCACCTCTCCTTTCCCTAACATTTGGAAATATTTTATTTAAAAACTTTTTCGTCTGTGACGTAATTCTTGTTGCGCAGTTGTCCTCTTTGACCCTTGACGTAACAGTTTCTGCGGACCTACGTTTTCTGTTCGGTGTATTTACCTTCGTGTGTCTCGCATTCCTTGTTCACTTGACTGTGGTCAGTTGAACCATCTTCTTTTCGCACTGATGATGGGGCTTTATTTGTAATAGCCCCGAAATAGCTATTTGCTAGAGTTTTCAAGCTCTTTTTTAATCTTTTATTTGTTCTTTTGAACACGTTGTCTTGTATTTTTAACTATATATATGTATCTAACAGATTTTACGATTACATTCCGGTTCTATGTTTAATCTTTCTGATGCATTTAGTTCATTAAAAATAACTTTTAAAGCAAAAATGACACAATCAATATCAGGTATAGAGGGTTTTTCATTAAAATTTGATTTTTTAAGCGAGATGTCAATCCATAAACTTGCCTGAGTTCGTATATTTTTATTATTTCAGAAAACATCTCTCTTCTTTTAGCAGAAAAATGGACTTTTGTCAGCCATATCTTTCTTCCTCCTACTAAAATGTCCTCCTGGTCATATTCTTGATTGTTTGCACTTTAGTCTTTTTATCGACCCTTTTAATAGCACTTCTTGTTTTTTTTTGCTTTCTTTTTGATAGCGAAAAAAAAAACGTTTTTTAAAATATGAAAGTGAATATCACAAAAGAATTTTCAGAATGCTATAGTGAATATATAAAATGGTAAAATATGTTTATGTACAAATCTTAAATTTGAGTTATAACTAAAAACTAGATACGGTTTCTAAAATGAATGACAAAACGAAACTTTTTTCTACTAACTAGAATGACTGTAGTATAAAATAAATGTGCAGAATGTAAATTAAATCCTAATGAAAATGTTTCAACACAAAGCATTCATTTAGAATGCCTTAAAATAAAGAAGAAAAAAAAACAGCACATTTTTAAGCGGTTGTTACAGCGTTAATAACCATTTTACAACCTTAAAAAAACGAAGTGTGCTATTTGGGTAACTTCTTAGAGTTTGCATACAGGGACACTGCCACTCTAAAACCAATAGAAGAGCTGAACTAAATCATTTAGAGCAATATAAAATAGCGTAGCAAGATTTTAGACAACCGGCGTAGACGTTTCAAGAATTCAGTATTTTTAATAAATCCAATATTTTTAGTGGCTTTGCGACTGAACATCTAATTTTAAGTCACCAAGCTCATGTAACATTTGACTCTATAATTGCGAATTTTTTTTAAATATTATCAGTGAAATAAACCAAGCATTGTAAATCACAGTAAATAGCGTAGGTTCCTTTGCATTAGTTCTGAAATAGAGAAGTAATGAAAAGAGTCACTGAGTTTCAAATTGTGTAGAATGTATGCCTGCGATGTTTTATGAGTTTCTTTTTTTTCCAAGGAAAAAAAAACATTTTTGCAATAAAATCTAACCTCCAGAATTACTTTGATTATAAAAAATATTTAGGTTCATACTCAGTCACTAATAGCTAGTTATTTTAACCGTTTAAAACCTATAACCAAACTGGTAGTTTTTATAACATTTTAATGTGTAAAATTAACGGTTTGTAATATTAACCACAGTAAATCCTTAAAAGTGCTTTAGAATTTAGCATAGCACATGGAAAGATAGACTATAAATATTCTTCACTTTTCTGCCATTTTTGACTACATTTAAAAAATACGTACTAATTTTTCTTCACAAACATTTTGATCGTACATTACGAAATAGCTCGAAATTTGAAATTCAACTACCTATTTTAAATTTAAAATCGATGTTGTGCCAGTTTTTTTCGGACAAGAAGGGCATTATGTATATATTTAAGACAAGAATCAAGCTAAAGCTAATCGAAAAATTACGCTGCCTCAAGAATTTAAGAGGTAAAAAGCAAATTTAAAGAATTTTCCTTGGAAGTGCTGTAACACAATTCAAGGAATTAATTGTCGTAAAATACAGGCCATTTAAAAAAAAAAAATTCTTTGTTCTATTAACGTTTATAGAGTATTTAGTTTCTAACAGAATGTAGACTCTGCTCCAAATTCTCTCGAAAGTAAGATAATTCGAAGATCATTTATCTTAATGGAAACTTAATGGAGGACAATTGTCGAAGTTTTTTGTTTTATGTCGAGGAAAAAAAAAATCTTGTTTAGGAATCTGTTTCAAGACTCGTGGAAAGCATCTTTCCGTAATAATGTTTCACGGTTTTCTGTGGTTTTATTGAAATTTATTTATACCTACTGGAACTAAGTTTATCGAATGTAAAGTATTAAATGCTCAGAAAATGTAATACATGAAATTTCTCATTGTTCCTAGATTTCATGAATTTTCGAAAATAGTTACTAAATGTTTCTAATGCAATGTAACCTCGAACAAGAACATATAAACAGCAGATATTGTTACAAATTTTTAAGCATCCACTTTTACTTGAAGTATCCTTGAAATTTATAGAAGCCAGTTTTTTTAAAGGCACAGAAAATCTATTTACACTATTTACAAGTACTCTGGACAGTTGTTGAAACATCCAGAGAATAGTGCAAATTTTATACTGCTGGGACAATTAATGGTGAAAACGCGTTTACTTCTAAATAAGACAAACACAAAGAAAAACCCTACGGTAGGGCTTCATTAACAAGCCGCTTAGTTCACATTTCACTGTCCTATCACTAAACAACTGGAACACGGATTCGTAACCGGAGGGTCCCGGGTTCGATCCTAGCCGATCAAAGATCCACCACCATCACTAATTGTGGGTGGGCGACGTAAAATAAGGGTCGTGGTCACAAAGTTCTCCAAGTGAAACTATACAATTGGGGTACCAGACCAGGAGTTTGCTCGGCCCTTAGTCTGGATCAAAAAAATAGAGCGCTCTGAGTTAAATCGGACTTTCACTTCAATATTGCTCGTAAAAACGGAAGCCGTACTTTTTTCGCCTTAAATCGACTAGATGTGTCTACTCGGGCTCATGCGCCCTATTGGATTCAGAAACAACAACAACAAATAGATATGAAATGACACATACAGTAAGAGATTAGGTGGCTTACTGCAATACATTTCAAAAGGGATACCAACATGTTGTTCTTTCTTTTTATTTCCTCGCCATAATTCGAGTAGAAATTTAAAACAGCTGCAAATTAGAAAAAACAACACACAAGAAACGCTTAAAAAGTAAGGTAAGTGTGAGTGAAAATTACAGGAATAAATGCTAAAATTGATAAGATTACGTCAAAAACCAAGTTAACATCAAATTAAGCGGAAACTAGCATACAAATAGTATTTATTTCGCCGAGTTCAACTTCCGATTAGCCTAAAACTTTCGATTAACACATTAACTAGTAAAAGTGTATGTAGGTTTTCTGAAACTTTGAATATTTTTGTCACTGTCTCGTTTAAAAAAATGCATATGTTTCAAGGAATTTTATATCGTCGCAGAAACTATTCTCAGATATTCCGCAAAATCGCGCATGGGATACCTTTCACCATATTCACTGTTAGTTAAATCTTAGTTAAGCTACTCTACGTTTTGGGTTGGGCTTCTTTGTTACATGGTACGTCCTTTATTTATTTATTTATTTTTTACAAAGCTTGTTAGTTTGAGCCAATATCTTCTTTGAACTATAAAATTGACGCAACTAACAGAGAAAAATGAAAAATTACATAGTAATTATTGGTTCAAAAAAATAAATGCAATGCACAGCATTTGTGCTCGTTATTGCACAAAAACTTACATCAAGATATTTTTCATAATTTAGAAGTGGTGGCGTATAAACAATATAATAAGTAGTGACTTGCTGGGATTTTTTACGACATAACTTGTTTCTCCTGTGCTTCTGCGAAACATCAGCAGAACTGTTTATAACAAGTGAAAAACAACTCAACACCGTTAAATTATTTGTTCAGAATAGTTCAAGCAGGGAAGAGAAAACGTGGAATACCACTAAGAGACTTGCAGGCTTGCTCCTTGTCTAATAGTGGAAATATATTAGATGGAAGTAGGGCAAAGCAAATATGTATTTTAAGCACTGAGAAATCTTTGAAATTTTGCAACTTAAAAGAAACCTTTGCAAAAGAGACACTTAATTTTGAGTTCAAAAACTAATCAGTAAACACATATTATAAATCACACCCTCCCTACAATCGATTTTTTCCAACACTATTATATATTTATTTATTTAAATATATTTTACGTTCTTAAGAGACTTGTGGGCTTGTTGCTTGTCTAATAACAGAAATATCGTAGACGGAAGTAGGGCAAAGCAACTATGTATTATAAGTACTGAGACATCCTTGAAAATTTACAACTCAAAAGAAACCTTTTCAAAAGAGACGCTTAATTTCGATTTTGAAAACTAATCAGTACACACATAATTTAAATCACACCCATCCTACAATTTATTTTTTTCAACACTATTATCTATTTATTTATTTATTTTTAAATTTATTTTGAGTTCTGCTTTGGCGTTGCGATATGCTAAAATATTCATTCTATTATTAACCCTTTAACTGTCAAGTTATTTTGATGATTTGGGTGCACAAATTGTCAATTTTTTTTATTGCAGAAATCAAATGTTTAGTACAAAATAAAATATACTTAGTAGTTAAAAATTGATATTTTGAAGCACACGGTTAAATATTTAAAGTTTTGTAGCCACTGCATATTTGCTTGAGACGGCTGCCACTCAACATGGCAGTTGTAAAGTTCGCTTCTACTGGAGTATTATTTTCTAAAAATGGGGAAAAAAAAATTAATTATTTTCTAAAAAATAAATAAATGAAAGTAAATAACTTTCAGTAATTCAGTCTTGAGTGGTATAACTGGAAACACTTTTCCAAGCACAAACCCGAGAAACAGTCGAGTTTGACAAAGAGATTGAAGCCGAAATAAACGTCTCCCGATATAAATTCGGGTATAAAAATACGATGCACTCAAAAAAAAAAAAAAAGAGTAAAACTTGGGCTTGACATTTTCGAACACCAGTGCTGTGCCCGAGATTATCTCGGGTATGACAGTTAAAAGGTTAAAAGGGAAGTGTTGTGTTAGGAATAATACCTTTTGTTAGAATTCATTAAATGCAATCGCTTTTACGGCTACGTAATTCATTAAGAATAATATGAATTAAAAGTCAATCACAAAATACAAGGTTAGATTTAAATTTTTCTTTATTACATTGGTGCAAGTAAAAAAGCTGATTTTTTTCCGCATAAACTGTTCTGAATAAATACGAATGCACCGAAATTCCCTTAAAAGCTGTTTTTAGTTTTATTTGAACGAGCCACAATGCATTTGCCACATTTCCATTTCTGCTCCCATATTCAGGATTTTTGTTCGATCGTGCTTAGGGCTCTTTATCAAAGAATTTCAAGACGTTTTTCATTCCCTTTTGTTCAGAATTCGGTTTTCTTTGTTCGATCGGAGGAAATAGTTTCGGCAGATAGCTTCTCCCAAAAGACTTTTTAGACAATATCGGTTTATTCGATTTTGGTTTAAAGAGGTAAGACTCAAGGGCCGCAAAAGCATTAATTTGAATTCATTCGTAAGAGCAATTTCTGTTCTCATTATTTTTTACTACAGTGAGCTCTTACTTAGACGCCGCCTCATTTATGCGCCTTTTTCACTTACACGACGATTGTTAATGGTCCCAGCACATTCCATAGTAAAATAATGATACTTTCATTCGTTTGAATTGCTCAAAAGATAAATATTTTACTCATGCCCCGACTTTTTCATAAAATGTAAAAAAATAAATTCATTTTCTTTGCAAAATGAGCATATTTCGTCACTTTCTTCTTTAATCATTCGCCTTTTTGCTGCTCACAGATGGCATTTTTTCAGCATGAACTAGAGTTTGGAGAGGGACAATCACCTATTATGGTTAGTTTTAAAGGGAACAGTTTGTAGTTAGGTGTGCTACAATTTTTGGTTTTCTCTTCATCACTGCAGTTACGTTACAGTTATTGCCAAGCCGTGGAAATATAACCCTTTTCCATAGAAACATTCTTCCTCATGCTCTCATTAGAACTTATGTTGCGTTTTAGTTTTTTGAATTGGCTTGTTCACTTATGCGTCGCTTTCACTTATGCGCCTTTTTCTGTTAGTCTCTTGGGCAGGCGCATAAGTGAGAGTTCACCGCATATTGCTCAGTTTGCTGTATAAATCTACTCTAAGGCAAAATCTTATACGTTGTTTTTCTAGCCTGTTTTTCTGTTACCACTTTAGAACTTTATCTCCTTATCAAATTTCATGATTTACCTCTCATTTTAAATCTCGGCTGAATTGCCGCTATTGATGAAAAACACCCAATGACATTTTTTTTGGTCAAAAAACAATTTCTTGTTTTAGTTGCATTATTTCATGAATAGGATCTCTCAGATGCTAAGGCACGGGTAGACAGAGCGCTGCGCTAGAGATGTGATGATCGTAGGTTCGATCTTGCTTGGAATTTGTTATTATTTATTAATTTTAACCGATGAATTTTGATCCAATTTTCCAAGAATCTTTTCCAAGAATCCTACAATTATCTAAGCTCATTGCAGGATTGTAAGTCATAGTTCTACTGTTGTATTTAAACTGGAAAAGAAAATGTTTATTTTATCATGGTAATTAGCATAAATAGTATTTCTCAAAGGGCATTTTTCTGTTGTTGTTTTCTTAATACTTCATTTAACAACTAAATTGAGGAATCTCTTCATATTCCTTTAAATGGGCCAAAAATAACAATTCGTTTTGTGCCTGTTTTTCGAAAAATTACTGATAAAAAATATTTTTGATTTACTACTGTTTAAGTAAATGAGAAAAGTGAAAATTTTGAAAATACAATCGAACTAGTCTGTGTTGAATTTGATGGGTAAGAAAAAATATTGACGAGTATTTAAACTAGGGAGTTTTTTGGATAACGAAAAAAAAAGACATTAAAACAAAATTAAAAGAATTATACTCTTTAAATTAAACTTATTTGGTTGCAACATCTCTGAAAGTTTCATTTTAATATTTACTGCAACTAAGCAAATAATTCATGATTGGATTGGATGGAGGTTCAATAAATTTACGTATATCTTTAGAGAAAAAAATTATCTTTGAGTGTTTGTCTTTCAACATTGATAAAACTTCTCTTCTTTTGTA